>JAODAL010061328.1:0-20391 GCA_025379985.1 Phyllomedusa bahiana | reverse complement strand
ACCGGCTGAATGGGGCACCCCCCAGTGCCCCCGCCCCGCTACCACTGTGAATTGACACAACATAAAAAGGTAATATGTTGATTTTTAATTTATCCGTGAACAAGGCGATGCTTACCCAATCCGTGGGTTACTGGGGGGGACTTTTTTCACCCCCGGCCATGATTTAAATTGTTTTATTTAAAGTACCTTAATCTTTTTGACTTGCGGATCCATGCAATTTTTTGTTTGCTTTGCTTATATCTGTTCCACCCCCGTTTCTTTCAGATGATGTTACTTAAAAGACAATCAAGAAATTTTCCCTAACCTTAATTTATTCTACCTCAAAAAAAAAACATAATAATAATTCAATAAATAAGCTGCAATAAAAAGCAAAAATATCCCATTAATGTGCAAAAATTAAAAAACTCACGAAATGGTGTCCCCTTTTCAAACCCCAAGGGGAAAAAAGGAAAAAAGGGAGAAGAAAAAAAGGGAAAAAAATTTCCATTTTTTTTTTTTTTAAATGAAAACCCTTTAAAACACAAATAGTTCAATATCTAATTAAAAACCTTTAGTATTTGGAATTCAAATTAAAATCCCCCTTTGTTTTCTGCTCGGCATCTTAAATTATTAGATCACCCTTCGCCATCCTTTCCCACACTCTTGATACCAAAAAAGACAGTTTTTATAATAACTTTGATGTAGAATTTTTAAAGTTTTTTAAAAAAAGGGGTTCCCAGTACCCCTCTTTTTATATTGTACACATGCCCCCGATGAGGGGGGGCTTTATTTTAGTTTGCCCAATATATTTTTCGCAGGGCACTTTTTAGCATATATTACCTTTTGATTGACAGGCATAAATTTTTTAATTTCAAACCTTTCCTTCCTTTGGAGATTTCTCCCTTTTTATTTTTACTACTATATTACACTTTTTACAACATAAGTTTTTCCACAGGGAAAAAATCCTTTATTTACTTCATTTACTCTGCCATTCCCAACTTATTAAAAAGTTTAGGGGGGGGCAACATTTTCCCAAATTTAAAGAGCTTTTTAAAACTTTTTGGGGAAACATCGGGAAATATTCCCCCACTTTTTTACCTTTTCAAAGATTCCAATGTTTTTTTATAATTCTTTTAAAAATATTGCTTTGATCATGATATTGAATCACAATGAAGACATTATTTCTTCAAAATTCTTATTTTCCGGTATTTAATTTTTCTTTTCTTTTAAAATATATTTCTAGGGAAAAGTTTTTATTTCATTTTAGTTTTTTTCCACATTTTCCCCAAATACCATACAAAAAATTTCTTTGAAAATCTGATGGGCTTTTCCCTAATAATAACATTGTACAATTTTTTCGTATCCCCCAAAATTGACTTTTTGGGGAAAATTTGATACCATCTAGTAAGGTGGCAACTGGAGGATGGTATAAACTATTGGGGTCATTTTTTAGGGAAATTTTTTCTGTAAATTTTTTGTTTTGATTATAAAATATCCAAGAAGTTTATACCGGGTTTTACTTATTTCTGAATTAAATTTAAAAAAATATTAATTATTATTTATTTTTCAAAAAAAAAACAATTTAACGATTCCAAAATTTCCCGTCAAAAAAATAAACATCGTTAAAACCTTTTTCCCTAAGGCTATCTCTTCTCGCATTTTGGCCCCCCCAAAATTATCTTTTTTCCCAACCCCCTACATTAAATTGGGATACTAGGGGCAAATTTTCCCCAAGCTGCGCCCCGTTTTCAAAAAAAATTTCCATCATAATGAAATATTCTGTTAATATAAAAAGAACATCTAATATAGTCTGTCTGTATTCATTAAAAATATATTTTTCACCCCAAAAAAATTTTAATTCTCAAATCCCCTTTAAAAAGTTATTGTTGTATAAAAGAATAATCTAAGTTTCAAGTATAATTTTCTTTCTATTTACTTTTACAATTTTATCTAAAATATGAGTGGTACTTTTTGATATGCTGGAACTTTTTTCTAAGGGTTTTTGTTGGGTATTTATTTCCAGTTTGGGTGTCCCAAAAAACCATCCCGAAATGAGGGTCTTCCCGGGGGATTTTCTTGGTTTTTGTGGGAAATTTTGGGGGGCATAAAATGCTGCATCCTTTAGTTTTATTCCATTGTAATTAAATTTCTTTTTAAAACTCCTAATTCATATCCTTTAATACCAGATTTTTTAATATTTCAAAAAACTTTGTCAGGCTATTTTTTTTTTATATTCCAAACTTTTATTGAAATATTTTAAATGTTTAAAAACAAACAAAGTCGAAATATATCCATTAATAATATAACGAAAGGTACAAATCTGGTCACACACATCATGTATTCCATGAATAGTACCGGTAACCGGTAACACTATTCTATGGGAATAGCAAGCATTACAAAAAAAAACACAGGTAAAGGAAACAACAAAGTTGCTGTTGAGCTAAGAAAGAAGGGCAATCATATATTTTTGAAGAGCAAAAATGTCACTGAGAGCTGTAGCAATTACCCTTTTTTCACAGACCAGCTAAAGCCATTGTAAAGAACATTTGAAAATCAGTCTCTGTAAACAAAACGTCCTAACCTCGTAACCTCAAACAGGAAACTAGAGCCAGACCTAGGAGCGAAGAGAGGGCCACAGTTGTAAGTACACCCTGAGAGGTGGGGTGAAGGCTGGTCCAGCGCCCTTTGGAAACTCCCTATAGGCCCTGCAGTGGGCCAGGCCCTGGTTTGGTCCCTACCCTTAAGTGCAAGAACCCCACATATTCCGCTGGCCACAAAGGTACCCATTCAGCCCTTTAAACCCCACCGTCAGCTGGTTGTGACTGCAGGGTCTCCCCCATTGTTGGGTTTATAGGGGAAAATCCCCTTTAAAACCCAGAGCAGAAAGGCCCCCTCTTTTGACCTCCACAGCCTAGGTACAATGCTTTAGCTGCGCTTAACATGAAAATAGAAAATGCCCCTTGAGGACCGTGGGGGCAGGGGGATAATCTTTACGAACTACCCGCGGGTAATTTCAGCAATTGACCCCCGTCACTAATTAAATTAAATCTGCAGTACCTTCCCAAAGCCCTGAAGCTGAGCATGACCCCAGATTGGCATGGATCCCCTCCGCTCCACATTCCAAAAGTATTGGGCCCGGGGGGGATTTTGTGGAGGAGTGGGTATATCCCCCGGTAGGTATTTTAAAATGAAGCCCTGTACCCTACAAGGTGCCTGAAAGATTTGTAGGCCAAAAATTTTGCTTTCGCCACCCTCCCAGAGATAGGTCTTCCGAGTTCCCGCCCAGAACTCATAAGCAGGCCAGCCCCCCGACTGGAAAATGATCAATTTATTATTTTAGGATTGGTGATTTCCCGGATGTTTGTGGAAAACAATTTTTCCCGGGGGGGTTATGGGTCTATGCAGCCAGTGCGTTTTATTGCGAATAATGCAAAAGCTGAAAATAGCTAAACCAAAGGGTAAAGGGGGGGAGAGAATAACCCCCTATCTCCGTCAGGTTCAACCCCCCTGCACTAAGAAGTGGAAAATTTGTAGTGATCCCCCTTCCCCTTTATCAGGGGAAAGGAGGGCCAACGCGTTCCCCACAAAGGATTTCCCGTTATTGGGGTTCGTGGACCCCAAGGGGGGATACCTCATGCTCCCATATTTTCCCCCAAGCCAAAAAGTGTGGCTCCCACCCACGGGAGGTTGCTGCCGCAACGGGGGGCGGTTCGGGGCAACCAAGGCAATTGGCCAGTGGGCGTTAGTATCCCCTCCTCTAGCCGTACCACATTTTGTGGATCGAGATTGTGGAAGTAAAACACTCGCGCTCCCATGAGGCCAAGTAATAGGTTTTTTGCAGGGAAAGCTAAACCCCCTTCGTCTGTCTTTGAGCACGACTTCGCTATCCTCCCCTTTCCTGTGCCCAGAAAAATTTACGTAATATTCTATCCACCGTCAAAAAAAAATGATTTAAGCAGAAGGCATGGTAGAGCCTGCAATAAATACAGTGTTCGAGGCAGAACATTCATTTTAATTATACTTATTCTCCCCAACCACGAGGAATCTTTGGCGTTCCACCTTGCCATCTTGGTATGTTGCAAAGGGGGATAAAATTTACTCAATAAGTTTTTTGGGTAGGGGGGTAGGGATAACCAGATATTTAAAGGAAAGTCCGCCCTGTAAAAGGGAAGTCTTTTTTAAACAGGGGAATAGGGGGTTTTAGCAAAATTTATTCCCAATGCAAGCGACTTATTAATTAATCTTAAAATTGGTCGGCCCCAAAACCCTCCCAAAGAACCATAATATGGGGAAGGGAAAAGGGTTAGAAATATACAACAACAGTCTGGGCATATGTGCGCATTTATTTGTTTTTCCCATTTGACCCCCCTTCACATGGGGTTGTTCCTCAAATCCGTAAAGATTTCCTTTACAATCACATAAAAAAGGGGCGAAGGGGGCAACCCCCCTGGTGCCATTTCGTATCAAGATGGGGAGAGGGGGCCATTATTTCGAATTTGGGCCCGGGGGTTCTGTATAGGGTCCCCCTCGTCCCAATGAGCGGCCCGAGCCCCATGTTCTGCAATCAGCAAAAAAGGGACCAATCCCCCCTATAAAACGCCTTTCGCTTTAAAGGAAAGCAGCACCCATCCCCCTTTTGTTTCTATTCTTTGCTTTATGGGAAACATTTTCAGTGGGTTATCCCTTGTTTCACATTGGGAACAAACCCCATTGGTTTTAGACCCATAAGGTCCTCCAAGAGGTGTTGACCTAAGGGCCAGAAGTTTAGCAATAGCTTAGCGTCGTATTTATAATGATTTGGCCCATAGCTTTTTCAAAATGAGGGATGACCAAAATGTGCGCTAATAGAAAAATGTGGCGAGGGTTGTATAGAAAGAGGGAATTTAAGGCATCTAAATGGCATTACTAGGGCCCACCCAAACGCCTTTAAAATTTGGCCCGGGAGCCGTCAGGTCCCTGACTCTGGCCCCTCGGGAGCGAGGAATGGTATTTCAGCCGTCCTGTGAAGGGGGCCCCAAAAAAGCCAACTATCTGGATCTAAAAAGGGGAAGCGCGGGGACTTTTGATGTATTCCACAACCCATCCGGCAAGAGGGGGGTTTTGGGTTTTTAAGGTTTTTTATGTTTTTTGGGTTTGCTTAGAAGCTCCAAAATTTTTTTCTGTAAAGTGTACTACTTTCCCCTTTTTATTTTTTAAAGGACGAGCAATAAGGGCGCCTCTTGTCCCTCAAAGCACGGCCGCATTTATCGGCTGTTGTCCCTTCGTAAAAAGAATGGCACAAAGCGCTTTTATCTTTTGTTTTCCTCTCCAAACGCTGTGGCTCATGTTTAATTTTGGGGCATTCTTGTAAACCCGATTCGTCACCACTTTTTTTGTTTCTGTTTCCAGGGAATGCAATTTAGAAGCAAGTTTTTAATGTGCTGCCCCCTTCTCTTTTTTTCCAGAACCGTAATCACACTCCCCGGGGCCGCACTTTTAAAGCATCCCCTTTTTGAAAGGGGGGAGGCGGGTTCTGTACATGATCCTTAAAATGCATGGGGTTTTTTTAGCCCAAAGGCACAGTGAGTCATTCAGCAGTGTCTCATTCAGCCTCCAAGAAAAAAATTCCGGGGAAATTTTGGGAAACAGCAAGCATGACAGGGGATGATCCCAATGTAAAATGTCATCATACCTGCCCCTTAACATGGAAGCAGAAATGCGAAAAAAACACGTATTATTCGGTATACGTTCTTGGGGGGGGAGAGAAAGTATAGTCCCCACCTTGGGTGAAAAATACCCCAAATCACTAAAATTTCCCTTTTTTGAACAGTTTTTTCATTTTTTTCAATTGTTCAGCGGATGCTGAAGGCCCCACGTGAACGAGTAGTGCCACATTAAAGTCGCCGAATAATATTACCTCCCCCTGGGCAAAGAGGGTCAGTTCGTCCAAAACCTTAGAGAGAAAGGACAGCTGACTCTGACTTGGGGCATAAACATTCGCAATCGTGTAGGGAGTGCCTGAAATACGCACTAAAAAAATAAAATCTGATTGGATTTGTTTAACGTCATGGGGCCTGATGTGGCGGGAAAAAAGGGGAAAATAGAGGAGGGGGGAAAAAAAAAAAAGGGGAAGGAAGGGAAGAGGGGGGAGGGAGAGGGGCGAAAAAAGGGAAGGGAAAGGGAAAAGAATCGGGGAGTAAGATATTTTTGGGAAAATTGGGTCAGAGAAATGCTGACGATATCAGAGAGCAGAGAGCAATAAAAGACACAATTAGAATAAACATGGGAAATGAATAGTCCAGTCAGTTGCCTGCCGGGTGTTTTTTTGCAAAAGCCCCCAGGTTACTCACTTCCCGGTTCTCTTCGGGGGCGCGTCCCTTGCGTAAGGGGACCCCTGCGGGCCAAACCCTTGAAAGACACGAGTCCGACGCCCATACCCGGAGGATGGGAAACAAAAATTTCCACCACTCCGGGAATTGGGCAGGGGGGGGGGCGAACCGCCCTGAAGGACGGGAAATATAGGGGGAAATAAGATATCAATCCTCACCCTGTGGACCTCAGGGCAAACGGAAACCCCACCGTACGGAATGCCGGGGATTGCAAATCGCTGTAAGGTTTCAGCGTGGGCCCGGGGCCCAAGTGTGGTTGGGAAAAATCCGGGGAAAAGAGCTAGTTTAGCACCTTAAAAAATATGATTGGAGCACGCCTGGGTTTTGCTGATGGATTTCCCTTAAGGGGGAAAAAATGGACGGGCATATGAGTCTCTTGGGTTTAGTCTCTTCAAGAGGGTGGCCGAAGCGCACGATGACCCTGTCAATTTCTATGGTTTTCCCCTGTCCTGCCGGAGCCCATTAAAAAGTTTTTGGTGAATCAGTGGCCGGTTTGGGTTTTTTTTGGGACTCGGGAAAGGCCCCGGATTCGGATGTTATTCCTCCGGTTGGGGTTTCCGAGGTGCCATGTCTCAATAAATTTGGGGGAATTTTTCGGGGAATCTAGGAAGCTTGCATTGAGCCAATCTATGGTGAACAGTTTCCTGTGCCCTTTATTGACTTTGTGTTTTTAATAAGAAACGTCTTTTTAAAGGTTGAAGTCTCTGCCCCAGGCAGTTTTGAGATCTTAGAAGTGAGAGGTCGTTTTTCTGGTAAAAACAAGAAAGCCGAAGTTCGGGGATGACTCTGTAAGGGTTCACTGCGGTTGCGAATCATGGGCTTTCCCCAGGCGGGTCCTTTGCGCTTGCATGTGCCCACTGGAGAGGTTGTCAGTGGGGGATCTGGGGTTGTGGTCTAGAGGGTGCTGTCATGTGGGGTGCTGGGTATGAGACCCCTCAGGCCCCCCGGGATTTCGGGGCCGGATTCCCGGGGGGATCCCTTCCCCGATCGGCATCGCCCGGGGGGGAGTTTTCCCCCCCCCTCCCTTATGGCGGGGGATGCTGGGTAATGGGGGAATCCGGTGGGAGGTCCGCTTGGCGCGCTTCCTTGGCTGCCCTTCCCCGGGCTGTTAGGGGGATCCCCGGCGCCGTCCCCTTCCCCAAGTTTGCGCCCGAGACAGGACTGCTCCCTGGGCCTTTTTTTGAACCCCTGGGGAGCGGCGCAAAAAAAAAAAAAATGAGACATCCCCCTCCGGGGTGCTCGCTGCAGCTCGCTTTTTTTTTATTGCTTTGGACCCCTTTTTCAGGGCATTTAAAACCCCACTGTCCCAAATCCCCGGAGAGCTTCCGTGGATGGGGCCCAGCCCTGATTTCAATTTTTGATATTAGGGGTGTCCGACAGAATATGCGAGCTTCCTTGCATATGATTTATGGTTCTAGTATCCCAATACCCCCCCCCTTATTGTGGATTATGAAATCTTATGATTATTATCTTGGGTGACTTAATGGGGGGGTTCCCTTTCTTTTAGTTAGATTTCTTTTTCGGTATTTATTGATTTTTTAAAATTTTTTTAAATTTTTTTTTTTGGAAAATCCCTGATAACAAAAATTTTTAAACATGTCAAAAGGGTTCTGATATGCATTTAAGGGTTAAAATTTTGAATTTTAGCTTTAAAAGTTGATGTTTTTATTGATTCAAAAAATTTTACATTTGGGAATTTGTGTTTGTGACAAAATTTGTTTTTATTTTCTTTTTCCCCAAAAATCTTGTATTTCTTTTTTAAGAATTTTAATTTTTTTTTAGCTAAATTTCGTTAAAAAATGTTTTTGCCTGTATTGCCCCAAATGCGAGAAGAATAGCCTTAGGAAAAAGGGTTTTTAGACTTGTTCTATTTTTTGGGAAAAGGATCTTTGGGATCATTAAATGGTTTTTGGATTTTAAATAATAATGTATATTTTTAACATTTTTTTCAGGAAAAAAAAACCGCTATAAAATTCTTGGGTATTAAAAATATTCATAGAAAAAAATTCTAGCAAAAGGTTTCCATAAAAACTGACACAAAGGGTTTTATAATCCTCCTTGCCACCCCCATGATGGTTATCAATATTCCCCAAAAATCAATCTTGCGGACAGCAGAAAATTTTACAAATGTTCACTTTGAGGGAAAAAGCCATCAGCTTTCGAAGCAATTTTATTTAGAGGGTTTGTGGGGAAAAAAGTTTAAAAAAAAAAAACGAAATAAAAACATTTCCAAATATACTTTTAAAAAAAAAAATTAAATACCGGAAAAATAGGAAATTTTTAGGAAAAAACTATCTTGATTGTGATTCAATATCATGATCAAAGCAATATTTTCAAAAGAATTATAAAAAAACATTGGATCTTCTGAAACCAGGATAAAACGGTGGGGGAATATTTACCAGATGTTCCCAAAGTAGTTTTTAAAAGAGCTCGTAACTTGGGAAACATGTTAGCCCCCACTATACGTTCTAATATGTTTGGGAATGGCAGAGTGAATGAAGTACATAAAGGATTTTTTCCATGTGGAAAATGTTACGCTTGTAAAAAGTGTAATATGAGAAGTAAAAATAAAATGGTAGAAATCTCCAACGGAATGGAAAGGTTTGAAAAAAAACACTTCATGACCTGTCAATCAAAAGGTGTAATATAAGCTATAAAGTGCCCATGCGGAAAAATATATGTGGGCAGAACTAAACGATCATTAGCCATCCTCATGAGGGATCTTGTGTACAATATAAGAAGAGGCTATCTGGGACACCCATTATCAAAACACTTTAAAGTTCTACATCAAAGTTCATTAGTAAATACTGTCTTTTTTGGCATCGAGAGTGTGAAACTGGACTGGCGAAAGGGTGATCTAATAAGTAAGATGTCCAGAGCAGAAACAAGGTGTATTTTTAATTTGAATTCACAAATTCCAAACGGTTTGAATTCAGATATTGAACTATTTCCGTTTTAAGGTTGTTCATTAAAAAAAAAAATATATAAATCTGAGAATTTTTCCTTTCTTTCTCTCTCCCCTCTTTTTCCTTTTTTCCCTTGGGATTTGAAATGGGGACAGTATTTCAGTAACATCATCTGTAACAAACAGGGTGTGGTACAGATATAAGGCCCAAACTAAGCCAGGCACTATACCCTGAGGAAGGAGATCGTTATTCTCTGAAACGCGTAGGTCTTGTATGCTTGCTCGACTTTCGTTAGCTACAGCCTTAGTGACGTCACTTTAGTCTGTATGTGTGGATCCTGCACGCTGCCGGCCGGAGCATATCAGCAGTGAACACATCACACTGTTTGTATGTTTTTTATCATTTATTTCTGACAAATCCACCAACTGAAGATTGAAGTGGACAGAAACCTGGATTAGTGCGAGGTTCCTGGCTGATGTGAGCATCGAGTGAGAATCTTTGGGGAAGCGTTTGCACTGTTACAGGTGTGTTTGCATGGGTGTTGCATATTTTGGAGTTCGATTATTTGGGGACTGCTTGAGATTAAGTTGGTACCTTATACAGCAAACAGAGCGAGATCGTCTTTTATATATATATATACAGGTATAGGAACTTGCTTGATCACTTGAAATCTAAGTTGTGATGGATGGTGATTGTGATCATGAAAATGAGCGGGAACCAGAAGAAACAGCGCCTTGCAACGTATTGTAGACTTGTGCTTTGACACGCTATCTTTGATTGGTTGGAGGTTTCACCTACATAGCCTAGGCCTCAAGAGCAATTCAAAAGATATATTAAGAAGTTCAATCGACAAGTAAAGAAGCCTTTTATTGGGTATTTTTGGCCAGTCAGGGGATGGGTAAAGAATTCCCCTTTCGTCACAGCTGAAAACTGAGCGCATGTCAGACAGGGATATGTGTCCTGTCGTTTGGTTCCAAGGAAGGTTTGTCGATTAACAGATGTAATTGGGCCAAAGTCAGCTGTCACAAGGCGGTCTCGTAGGTTCCTGTCTCATAAGGGAGGATTTTGGAAATCACTAATATGCAGATAGGACCATGAGAGGACTGACCAGTGTACGAATAGGATGTGATTTGGCAGGTTTAGTATTGATAGTCAAGTCAGAGTGGTCAAGGTGAGATAAAGGTGGCATTCTGTCAGAGAGGAGGTGATAGGAGTAGCCACTAGAGATGGGCGAATTTCTCAAAAATTCGATTCGCCAAGTTCGCCGAATTTTCCGGCAAAATTCTTTTCGACCCGAATTTATTTGTGGCGAATCGCGTTAAAAAACAGCTATTTCCTGGCTGCAGAGAGCCTGTAGGGTGTTGTAGAACATTGTGCCATGCTCAAATATGCATAGGGAGCGTGGTTTGGTCTTCATACAATGCTGACAGTATGACACGCAGATGACAGCCGCCTTCACTTCTCTTAGAATCGCTTCACACTTCACTTCTCTGGGCAGTTACAGGGGCAAAACTGACCAAATAACTGAAGTGGGAATGCAGCCTGACAAGGCCATGTCAGCAACAGCTGGAAAGAACCGAGCTGAGGGCTAAGATCCTACTCTAGCGTCAAAGAGCACACTCCTTTTACAGCAACATCAGATGATTCCACAGATTATGACAGAACCTGCTCTGTTAAACCCTGATACATGTAGAGCCCCCCAAAAGAGTAGAGAGGGTGTCGGCAGTAATTTTGCGTTGATGTCACTGATCATGTTTCCCTTCCTTTCATCCTTCAGTGTCCGCTTTCAATCGGTCAATAATCCATCAGCATTGCTAAAGCCAAAAACAAACAGGAGTTGATCCAAAACAGAGATGACCATTTAAATGGGATATTTGCATGTCTTCTGTATTCTGTATCTACTCCTGCTTTTGGCTACCTAATCATCAGACAATCCTGATACTTTTCATTCCTTCTGACAGATTAAAAGAGGGGAAAACCAAAAATAGTGGCAACATCATAGAGTGGTGGAGGGTGGAAACAGCATTAAGAAACCAAAGGGTATTCGAGTGAGACAGTGGTCAGTTGGCAGCAGAGTGGCACAGTCAGAGTGTGGAGGTGGCAGCAACATCAATAGACCACAGAGTGGCAAATGACAGGTTGAGAAGGTGGAAGCAACATCGGTAGGCCATAGAGTGGCACAATGACAGAGTGTGGAGGTGGCAGCAACATCAATAGACCACAGAGTGGCAAATGACAGGTTGAGAAGGTGGCAGCAACATCAGTAGGCCACAGAGTGGCAACATGACAGATTGAGGAGGTGGCAGAAACATGAGTAGACCACAGAGTGTCAAAATGACAGAGTGTGGAGGTGGCACCAACATCAGTAGGCCACAGAGTGGCACAATGACAGAGTCTGGAGGTGGCATCAACATCATTAGTCCACAGAGTGGCACACTCACAGCTTGTGTAGGTGGCAGCATCATCAGTAGGCCACAGAGTGGCATAGTGACAGGTTGAGAAGGTGGCAGCAACATCAGTAGGCCACAGAGTTGCACAATCACAGAGTGTTGAGGTGGCAGTAACATCATTAGGCCACAGAGTGGCACAATGACAGATTTAAGAGGTGGCAGCAACATGAGTTGGCCACAGAATGGCACAATGACAGAGTATGGAGGTGGCAGCAACATTGGTAGGCCACAGAGTGGCACAATGACAGAGTATGGAGGTGGCAGCAACATCACTAGACCACAGAATGGACAATCACAGAGTGTGGAGGTGGCAGCAACATCAGTAGGCCACAGAGTGGCACAATGACACAGGGTGGAGGTGGCAGCAGCATGAGTAGGCCGCAGATTGGCACAATGACAGTAGGAGGTGAGTGGGAATACCAGTCCCTGGTAAAAATGGTAGGTGGCAGATGGAGCAGCTGGCAGCAGATGTGTGGCATCAGGCGGGTGGCAGCATCAGAATAGTAGCTGAGGCAGGTAGCCAGAAGAATCCAGACTCATTTGTCAAAGTTTGGGTGATGCGGTATGACTGATCTAATCTGATGCATCAGGCATTGGTGTGTGGAAATCCTGCTTGATCCATGCCTGATTCATCTTGACAAAGGTGAGTCTCTCAACATTTCTGGTGGACAAGAGAGTTTTCCTTGGGGTAACTATGGCCCCCGTCGCACTGAACACCCGCTCTGATGCCACACTACTGGCCGGGCAGGACAGCCTCTCCACTGCAAACTCGGCAAGTTGCGTTCACACATCCAGTTTGGCTGCCCAGTAGTCCAGGGGATCTTCTACCTGGGGTTGGCAGAGTGCTGTCCAAGTAGGCCACCACCTGCTGGTTCAGGGTGTGCTCCAGGTCCTGCTGCTACTGCTGAGTGCTCACTAAGCGGGTGAAGGAAGCTGCTCATCAACGACTCCAGACTTAGGCTGCTGCTGATGGAGCTGGTACTGCTCCTACCCCCCCTTCCCACAGCAGCCATGGCAGTGGTACGTGAGCGATGAGGATCCCCCAGCCAGACCTGTCAGAGGATGGACGATGGCGCACATAGGCAGCGGCCAACTGACTACATAGGATTTCTCTATAGTACGTGAGTTTCTCCTCCCTCTCGGCAGGTGGAAAAAAGGCTCCCATTTTGGACCGGTAGCGAGGGTCCAAGAGGGTGGAGAGCCAGAAGTCATCCCGTCGCCAGGCAACTAGCCAGGCAAATCAGCATGCTGCGGGCCATCTGCGCAAGTGACTCTGAGGGACTCCCTGCCTCCATCTCCACTGTATACTGCCACGGTGTGTCTGGGTCATCTGCCTTGTCTTCCTCATCTCCCTCTACCTCCTCCGGAAGCTACTGCTCCTCCACTCCTGTCACCTGAGTAGAAAAACCACTCATTTCGCCAGACACTGCTTGTGCTCCAATGTCCTCCTCCTCCTCCTCCACCGGACTCATGTGGCCATGAGATGTAGTCGACCACATCTCCAGTCCCCTGACCAGACAGATTTTGCAGCATCTGTTCCAGGATATGAAGCAGTGAAATGACGTTATTAATCCTGTAGTCCTGGCAACTGACAAATAACGTGGCCGCCTCAAAGGGCCTGAGCAAACGGCAGGTGTCACGCATGAGCTGCCACTGGCTGACATCAAAATTACACAGGGGAGTACTCCTGTCTGCTTGGATCATCAAAAAATCGTTAATGGTCTTTCTCTGTTCATACAGTCAGTCTAACATGGAGGCTGGAATTCCAACAGGTGGAAACATTGCATATCAGCCTATGTTTGGGGAGGCCGTTCTGCCGCTGCAGCTCAAGGAGGGTGTGCTTGGCTTTGTAGGAATGGATGAAGTGCATGCACAGTTTCCTGGCCATTTTTAGAATGTCTTGCAGATGGGTGGAAGACTTCAGGAACCGTTTGACAACCAGATTGAACACGTGCACCATGCAGGGTGCATGGGTCATCCCTCCTCGGTGCAGCGCGGAGACCATGTTCCTTCCATTGTCTGTCACCATGGTTCCAATTTGCAATTGTCGCGGAGAAAGACACACATTGATTTCGTGTTGCATGACGCGAAGCAGTTCCTCCCCTGTGTGACTTCGTTCGCCCAGGCAAACCAGGTGTAGAACTGCGTGACACCGCTGTGCCCTGCAGCACTTAGGGCAACATGTTGAAAAGTGACGTATCTATGCCAGTTTTCGGCGCATTAAATCAGTGTAAAGTGCGCCTCAAAGTCCGATACATTCGAAAATCTTGCGTGAGGAATACCCTAACGCGCCTAAAAAGGCGCATTGCGCCGATAAAGGCGCATCGCATCAAAAAAGGTGCATTGCGCAACTCGCATAGCATATCATTGATAGTATATGTAATGCACCTATCGCGGCGCATTGCCCGACAAGAGGCGCATAACATATGTAATGCACCTCAATAGGCGCATTACGCGACGGTGGCGCAATAGGCGCATTACAAAATGTTGTGCCTGGTGTATAATGCACCTAGTTTTTGTGTACAACAGTTCATTTACATACAAAATATGGCGTCAAAAGGGGTTTTAGCGTAATATAGACCAAAACACTGCCGTTGCCGTGTTGTGCCATGTCGCCCTTAGTCTTGTGGAGGATGAGGTGGTGGTGAAGGAGGATACGAACATTGGTGCAGGAACAGCAGTTTGACAATGTGGAGGAGAAATCGGCGTCTCCTGTCCAAGTTGCTGGTGTGGCTGGGCAGGAAGCACATTCACCCAGTGGGCCATAAAGGACATGTACTGTCCCTGACCGTAGTTACAGCTCCACACGTCAGCGCTGCCGTGCACCTTGGAAGACACCGATAGGCTCAAGGACTGGCCCACCTTCTGTTCTATATATTTGTGCTGGGCTGGTACTGCCTTTTTCGAAAAGAAATTACGGCTTGGGACTCTCCACCTCGGCTCGGCACGAGCCATTAGTTCTCTGAACGGTTTAGAGTCCACCAAATGAAAAGGGAGGGACTGCAGTACCAACAACTTGGACAGGAGCACTGTCAGCTTCTGGACCTTAGGATGGTTGGACGCATACTGCTGTCTCTTGGCAATCGCCTCGGTGAACGACTGCTGGTGCCATGAGTGGCGAGGAGCAGGAGCATCTGGACCAGTAGATGATGGGAAAGACAAACAGCTCCCTTCTGCAGAGGTGGTGGAGCCTTGACTGGCTGAAATGACATACGTGCCACTGGGTGCTACTGCTGTTGCTGCGGCAGGATGGACCACCACATCTGAGACACGTTTCTCCCAGGCCACTGGTTGGTGACACTGCATGTGTTGACGCAGAGCCGTGGTGCCAACATTAGCTCCCTGGCCACGCTTCACTTTCTGCCCACAGATTCTACATATACACATGTTCGGCTCCTCCGATGTCTTAGCAAAAAACTGTCACACCACCGAGTAGGTGATTTTACCGCCAACGCTCTGCAGAGTGAGTACTACCGCCACTGCCTCGGTGAGCCCCTGTTCCGCTCCTTTCTTGGACCTGCGAAGCGGGTTTTCTACCCCGTGGCCGTTTGGCTTCCAATCTCGCACTGCTGCCACCCTGCCGACTTGCTGGCTGCGCCGCTGCCTGACCAGCAAGCTAACACCCTCTTCTCCCGACGATGATGATGAAGCCCTTGCTTCACCCGGCTCCCAAGTGCGATCGGCTACATCGTCATCGATTTGTGTTCGCCCGTCACTGCTATCCTCCTCAACGGTCTCAGTATGAAGAGCCTGACTGCTTGCAACAAAACCTCCCAGGCCACTCTCCACATCAATACTTTCCCGCCTACTGCAAGAAGCAGCGGATGTCTGCCCCACCTCTTCGCTGCCAAGTACCTGCTGACTGTCCTCAAAGAGTTCATCCTCGCTGTATAGTGGCACTGAGCCCACATAGTAGTTCTCTGGCTGAGGGAACCAAGCAGGACAGAGGAGGGTTGAGGACAGGTGATGGCCGCTGACTTGTTCCCAGGCCATGCCAACTAAGGGTTGTGTCTGACGAACTGACTGACTCTTGGCTGGGGTTGTCAGATGTCATCTGGGATGAAGTTGATGACCTGTATTTTAGTCCAAATTAACCCACAATCAAGAGGTTAAATTAAGCCTTGGGTATGAAATACCCTACAGAAAAACCTGATGTAATTTAGGCGTATATGGGACCAAAAAATACAGACACCCTGTATTTTAGTCCAAATTAACCCACAATCGAGAGGTTAAATTAAGCCTTTGGTATGAAATACCCTACAGAACAACCAGATGTAATTTAGGCGTATATGGGACAAAAAAACCAGACACCCTGTATTTTAGTCCAAATTAACCCACAATCAAGAGGTTAAATGAAGCCTTGGTTATGAAATACCCTACAGAACAACCAGATGTAATTTAGGCGTATATGGGACAAAAAATAATACAGAAACCCTGTATTTTAGTCCAAATTACCCCACCATCAAGAGGTTAAATTAAGCCTTGGGTATCAAATACCCTACAGAACAACCAGAGGTAATTTAGGCGTATATGGGACAAAAAAATACAGACACCCTGTATTTTAGTCCAAATTAAGCCACAATCAAGAGGTTAAATTAAGCCTTGGGTATGGAATATCCTACAGAAAACCAGATGTAATTTAGGCGTATATGGGACAAAAAAATACAGAGACCATGTATTTTAGTCCAAATTAACCCACAATCAAGAGGTGAAATTAAGCCTTGGGTGTGAAATACCTTACAGAAAAACCAGATGTAATTTAGGCGTATATGGCACACAAAAATACAGACACCCTGTATTTTAGTCCACATTCACTCACAATCAAGAGGTTAAATTAAGCCTTGGGTATGAAATACCCTACAGAAAAAAACAGATGTAATTTAGGCGTATATGGGACAAAAAAATACAGACACCCTGTATTTTAGTCTAAATTAACCCACAATCAAGAGGATAAATTAAGAACAACCAGATGTAATTCAGGCGTATATGGGACAAAAAAATACAGACACCCTGTATTTTGGTCCAAATTAACCCACAATCCAGAGGTTAAATTAAGCCTTGGGTATGAAATACCCTACAGAAAAACCAGATGTAATTTAGACGTATATGGCACAAAAAATACAGACACCCTGTATTTTAGTCCACATTAACTCCCAATCAAGAGGTTAAATTAAGCCTTGGGTATGAAATACCCTACAGAAAAACCAGGTGTAATTTAGGCGTACATGGGACAAAAAAATACAGAAACCCTGTATTTCAGTCCAAATTAACCCACAATCAAGAGGTTAAATTAAGCCTTGGTTATGAAATACCTACAGAACAACCAGATGTAATTTAGGTGTATATGGTACAAAAAATACAGACACACTGTAATTTAGTCCAAATTAACCCAGAATCAAGAGGTTAAATTAAGCCTTGGGTATCAAATACCCTACAGAACAACCAGATGTAATTTAGGCGTATATAGGGCAAAAAAATACAGACACACTGTATTTTAGTACAAATTACCCCACAATCAAGAGGTTAAATTAAGCCTTGGGTATGAAATACCCTACATAACAACCAGATGGAATTCAGGGGTGTATGTGGCAGAAGTACATCCACCCTGGACTTTAGGGAGAATACCCCACAAACTAAATCAAAATAATAACGCTAGTTGAGTAACAGGTGTGTATGTGACACACACTTGTTTTTTCAGCTACTGAAGTGAAAGACCTTTACAAGTTCCTTTGCTAAAGAGTACAATATAGTGCAGCAGCAAGATGCTTATTGACAGGAGTCATTGTGAGAAGTGTGAGAATTTAAGATGATGTCCGTATTTATAGGGCAGTGAGGTCACAATAGCCCGCTGGCTGCTGATTGGCTTAATGTCTGCACATGTCATTGAGGGTGTTTATTTCTTCCTCCCAGATGGAATAAAGCTATTACGATCTGTAGGTTTGGTGTACAAATCTAAAATGAGATTCCCAGAGGGATCAATGCTGATGTTGGTATCCATAAAGCTAATTGTCTCATAATTGTGATGAGTAGTAAATTGTAATTCCAGTATGATGGAATTGATATGGCTATGGAATGCGGGTAAGGATGTGGTCCATGCCATCGTCCATGAAGCGCAAATTGTGGAGTGTTGGAAAAAGAGGGGATGATTGTAGATATGGTCTTGTTCAAAGATAGCCATATATATATTCGCATAAGGTGATGCCATATTGCTGGCTATAGCAGTGCCTCTGCATTGTATATAATATTGGTCACTGAAGAGGATAAAATTGGATTAATATTGGATTTGAGTCTGAGATTGTAAATAGAGATAGTAAAAATTGGTGTAGGCCAGGGGGATCAGAAGTGGAGTGAGGTAGAGTTTCAGCAAAATGTGTTTAAGTCATATGGATCAGTAGAAGTGATGATGGTCTTCTTCTTCTAAAGTGAAAATATCAAAGGTAGAAAAGGGGCCGAAAGAAAGTCCTTTGCTGACAACAGACACTTCAATAGGGGTCAAATTACGATAGGAGATGTTGTAAACTATTGACACTCACCTGTGAGAGAGTCTGTACATGGGCTGTGTGATGGTCTCTGCCTCCCCTTGTGTACTGGTCATTTGGATGTGGTTGTCGCTGTTCTAAGGGACATTGTCGTTGTCTCCATAAAAAGGTTGATGGGAAGAAGAGGAGGCTGACCAGTCGCTATCTGAGCCAAAAGAATAGTTTGGTCTGTAAGGTCAATTGGTAGGATATCTGATACAAGTGACGGGTAATATTTTGAGGCCTGTGTTTGAGTCAAATAGCGCACTAGCGCTATATATAGGACATCTCTAAAAATGGCAGAATTGAATTGAATTTCCTGGTAACATCTACTGTGTTCCAGTGAATAATGGATAAAAATTGAAAATCTGCAAACAAAGTGTAATTTTGAAATTCCACCGGCACTTTAATTCCACCTGCTTTAATTTTGAAAAGGGCTTTCCTCTTGCCACTCTTCCATAATAGCTAGATTGCTGGAATACACGACCAATAGTTGACCTGTGAACAGTTTCTCCAACCTGAGCTGTGGATTTCTGTAACTTCTCCAGAGTGACCCTGGGCCTCTTGGCTGCTTCTCTAATTAGTGCTCTTCTTGCCTGAGCTGTCAGTTTAGCTGCATGGCCATTTCTTGGTAGGTTAACACTTGTGCCATACTCCTTCTATTTATGGATGATGGTTTGAACAGTGATCCGTGAGATGTTCAGAGCTTGAGCTATTTTTTAAAACTTAACCTAGCAACACTGTCAGGACTGCGCTACTGGCCCATTAAGGATTTTGCTTCAGCCTCAGCCAGGCTGTGGCTTGGTCCTTAATGGGTTAAGCACTTGAGACAACCCCTAGGTGTTTTAAAGTTCCCTGGTCCCAGTCTCGTGGTGTTTATTTTTGTCCTGCTGTTGTTTTGCTCTGCTGTGTTTTTTTGCTATTTCGGTTTTTGGTATTTTTTGGTTACTCCCCCTAGTGTTGAGCGATTTTTTCGACAAAGTTGAAATCGGAAAAGGTTTTTATGGTGATCGAAATTTCCAGATCATGGATAATTAAGGTTAAAATCTGTGCTTTTATTAAATCGCCTTTTTCGGGTTCCTGTGTTTTTGGGGGCCCGCAAAGAGATTCAGAATAGAGCGGGTGAGATGGTGTGCGGTCAGATGGATGTGTATGGTTGCGATTGGTGGAAAAAAACACATGACCCGTTTTACATGAAAAGGTTCCGTTTCAGCCCAGTGTTCTCCCGGTCTTTGGGATAGGCCTGGTTCTGCCCGGGGCCAAACAGTCAGCGAAAATTTGTTATTTCTGCACAGAGAACCCCCTTTTATTAGCTGTGATCCCTTTCCCAATTTGTTAATTTGGGATTTGAACATTTATGTAGTTGCTGAGAATTTTAAGCGAATCTACACTGTAAAAATTCACGGCGGTGGGGGCGGGGGGGGGGGGGGGGGGGGGCGAAACAAAAAAGCTCTACTATAAAGAACACTGGGTAAGTTTAAACCCAAAATTTGGGGTAGACATTGTATGGATATCTTTATTATTAAAAGTTTTCTATTTAAATTTTTTCCTGGGTATTGGGCAGCCGAACTTTATTGGATAAAAATCATTTTAGTAAATGAAGGGGTTTTTTGTTAGGTGCAAAACTCCCCTTTTTTTTATCAGTTTTTCATTTCGATGGTGTTTGTTTTCCCATTAACCCGTGTGTTTTTATCCACCCTTTCACTTAAAATTACAAACCCGCAATCTTGTAGTCTTTACAGGTTGTTTGTTTTCCAAAAAAAAACCCTGTATCGTCGAAAACATCCCAGTTCGTGTTTTTTGATTTTGGCACCAGCCTGTTCTTGAGGCATTCGTAAATCTTAAAACAGCAATTTTATATTCACCACGGTGATTGAAGTGCAAAAAATACCCTTTTATATCAAAAAATAAAAGTTAAAGTGTTTTTTTTTTTGCGCCCACACTGTTATTTAAGCAGCATTACGTAAACTTAAAAAAAGCATTTTTAATTTACCGGTGAATTTAAAAGGGGCAAAAAATACCCTTTATTTTTAAAAAATAACGTTACGTGTTTTTGACTTTTTCGCACCCCGCACTGTTATTGAGCACATTTTGTTAAAAACTTAAAACAGCAATTTTATTCAAACGGTGAATTGAAAAAGGTTTCAAAAATACCCTTTATTTACCAAAA
>JAODAL010061327.1:0-20393 GCA_025379985.1 Phyllomedusa bahiana | reverse complement strand
GGGGATTATGCGTGTATACAGTGTTTTGGGGGGGTGCCCTGATATATGAGATTATGGTTAACGTGTTGGGAGGGGTTGACCTTTTTTGATTTGAGGTTACAGGAGTAGGGGGGCCCCAATTGGTGATTTTGCGTGTTACAGTGTTGTGGGGGGTTGACCCGGGATTTTTAATTATTTTGCAGTTTTAAAAAGTGGTGGAGGGGTCTGATCCGGTTTATTTTTTTATGCGGGGTTTATACAGTGATGTGGGGGGGTCTGATCCCTTTGTATTGGAAAAATAGGTGTATACGTGTGTGGGGGGTTGACCCCTGTTTTATGATTTTAAAGTGTTTAACGTGAGGGAGGGGTCTGCCCCTGATTATGAGATTTTTGCAGTGTATACAGTGTGTGGGGGGGTTTCTGATCCCTGATTTATGTAATTGATTATGCAGTGTATAAAGTGTTTGTGGAGGGGTCTGATCCCTGGTATATTATGTATGATTATTATGCAGTGTATACAGTGATGTGGAGGGGTCTGATCCCTGGTATATTATGATTATTCAGTGTATACAGTGATGTGGAGGGGTCTGATCCCTGGTATTATATATATGATTATTATGCAGTGTATACAGTGATGTGGAGGGGTCTGATCCCTGATATATGATGATTATGCAGTGTATACAGTGATGTGGAGGGGTCTGATCCCTGATATATGATGATTATGCAGTGTATACAGTGATGTGGAGGGGTCTGATCCCTGATATATGATGATTATGCAGTGTATACAGTGATGTGGAGGGGTCTGATCCCTGATATAGATTATTATGCAGTGTATACAGTGATGTGGAGGGGTCTGATCCCTAGTATTGTATATGATTATTATGCAGTGTATACAGTGATGTGGAGGGGTCTGATCCCTGGTATTATATATATGATTATTATGCAGTGTATACAGTGATGTGGAGGGGTCTGATCCCTGGTATTATATATATGATTATTATGCAGTGTATACAGTGATGTGGAGGGGTCTGATCTCTGATATTATATATGATTATTATGCAGTGATGGGGAGGGGTCTGATCCGTGGTATTATGTATATGATTATTATGCAGTGTATACAGTGATGTGGAGGGGTTGTTCCCTGGTATCTATATTATGAATTATTATGCAGTGATGTGGAGTGGTCTGATCCCTTGTATTGTATATATGATTATTATGCAGTGTATACAGTGCTGTGGAGGGGTCTGATCCCTGGTATTATATATATGATTATTGAGTGTTACACGTGATGTTGAGGGGTCTGATCTTGTCATTTAATACTATATGATTATTATGCGCAGTGTATACAGTGATCGTGGAGGGGTCTGATCCCTTTTATTTTATATATGTATTTTTATAAACTGTGTATATACAGTGTGCGGCGGTGGGGTCTGTCCCTGGGTGCGGGTGTGGTGGTGGGAGGCTGCGGGTGTATGGGAGGGGGTGGGGGTGGTGCAAACGGGGATTATGTATTTGATTATTATGCAGTGTTTAAATCGATTGGGGAGGGGTTGTTCCACGGTATTATATATTATGATTATTATGCAGTGTATATGTGATGTCGGAGGGGTCTCGATCCCCTGGTACTAATATATATGATTAAGTTACTGAGTGTATACAGTTGATGTGGAGGGGTATGTTCACCCTGATATTATATATATGATTATTGTGCAGTGCTATACAGTGCTAGGGAGGGGTCTGATCCATGGTATTATGTTTTTGAATATTATGCAGTGTATACAGTGAGGTGGAGGGGTATGATCCTGTATATAGTTTTTATGATTTTTATGCTGTGTAGACGGTTCGGATGTGGAGGGGTATGTTACCGGTTTTTTAATTTTTGTGTATGTTTGCAGTGGATTCAGTGAGGTGGGATGGGTCTGATCCCTTGTTTTGTTTAGTGGTTTATTAGGCAGTGTTTACTGTGAGGGGGTGGCAGGTCTGATACATGTTGTTTTTTTTTGTTGTGGAGGTTCGGTGTACGTAAGTGATAGGGGAGGCGGTATGATCCCTGGTATTATATATACTGATTATTATGCAGCTGTATTGCAGTAATTTGGAGGGGTCTGATTCCCTGGTATTTTATATATGGTAATTTTGCAGTGTATAAGCAGATTGGAGGGGGCTGATCCCTGGTATTATATTATATGATTCATTTGCAGTGTATCACAGTGATTGTGGAGGGGTCCTGATCCCTGGTATTAATATATTTGATTTTTATGCTGTGTATACAGTGCTGTGGAGGGGTCCTGTCCAGGGTATGTTTTTTTGATTATTTTATGCAGTTATACAGTGATGTGGAGGGGATTACCACTGGGAATTATATATGATTGTTATTGCTGTGGTTATACAGTGATGTGGAGGGGTATGATCAAGGGTATTTTATTTATGATTTTTATGAAGTGTATACAGTGATGATGGTAGGGGTCTAGTATCACCCTGATATGATTTAGGTTTAGTTTGAAGTGGTATAAAGTATGATGTGGGTCGGGGGATGAGCCCCATGTTATAGTGCTTGTGCCTGGTGTCGTTGTGGATGTGCGTGTCATAGGGCGGTGGGTGGGGTTTGATGAATGGTGTTGTTATTTTGTTGTAGTAGCTGCATGTGGTGTACTGTGATGGTGGGAGGGGTCTGTCCTAACTGGTTTTGGTTTGTTATTAGTGTTTGTTGCTGTGTATACTGTTGATGTGGTGGCGGTACGGATACCTGGTTTTATTGTTGTTGTGGGTGCAGGGGTGTACAGTGGGAGGGGGTGGCTGGACGGTGTGAAAGGTGTCGGTGTGTGGTTGGTGGTTGACAGTGTTATACAGTTGTTGGGTGTGGGGACTGTGACCTTGGGTTGAATATATTGATTTGTTATGCTGTGTATACAGTAGATGTGACCGGGGTCTGATCCATGGTATTATATATATGATTATAATGCTGTGATGTGGGGGGTCTGATCCGTGTATTGTTTATAATGTTTATTATTGCTGTGTATTCAAGTTGTTTGGAGGGGGTTATGATCCTGGTTTAATCCATATTTATATTTGATGATGCAGTGTTACAGTGATAAGTGGAGCGCGGTCTGATCCCTGGTATTTATATATGATTATATAGCACGTGTATTAACAGTGATGTGGAGGGAGGTCTGATCCCTGGTCATTAGTATATGATTATTTTGACAGTGGGTTTACAGTGGATGTGGAGGGGTCTGAATCCCTGGAGTATGATATATCCATGATTATTAGCGCAGTGTTCACACTGTGTGTTGAGGAGGAGGCTTGTGATAGAGGTAGGTTATTTTTGATTATTATTGCAGTGTATACAGTGTGTTGAGGTGGGGGTCTGATCTTCGGTATATATATATATGTTTATTTTTACAGTGTTGTGGAGGGGTCTGATCTCCTGGATAAAGTGTATATGATTATTATGATGTGTATACACGTGAAGTGGAGGGTCTTATCTCCGGCATTATTATATGATTTTATGCAGTGTGTTTACAGTGATGTGGAGGGGTCTGATCACTGGTATTATGTTTAATGCATGTATTATTGAAAGTGTATACAGTGCTATGGAGGGGTAACTGGTTCCATCGGTATAAAATATATGATTATTATGCCAGTGTATACAGTGATGTGGAGCGGGTCTGGATCACCTGGTTATTTCTTTATATTATTATTATGCAGTGTATACAGTGGTGTGGAGGGGTCTGATCACTGGTATTATATAATAATGATTATTATGAAGTTTTATACAGTGATGTGGAGGGGTCTCGATCCCTGTTATGTACTTTCATATGAATATTTAATGCTAGTGTATACCGTGATGTGGAGGGGGAGCGTGCACATGGTTTTTAATAATCATGATTATTAGTGACAGTGTATTCAGTGATGTGGAGGGTTCTGTTCACCTGGTTTTTTATTTATATGAATTATGTGCAGTGTCATTACACTGTGTTATTATTGGAGGGGGAGGCTTACCTGGCGTGGTGTCAGTAGTATGGATTTAGTATGCTGTGGTTTCACAGGGATTGGGGTGGGAGGTCTGTTAGAAGGGTGGTTTGTTGTTTAACTGTTTGCTGGGGTGGATGGGTGGGGGTGGTGGGGATGTGAAAGGGGCGTGGATGCTGCTTTCGTGGTGGTTGTGCGATGGTGGGTGTAAGGGTGGGGGAGGGGGCTAATAATAGGGTTAGTACAGTGTGATTGGTTGTGTCATGTGTGTTTTCTGGTGGCTGGGGAGAGGGGGCTATTCCAGGGGACTTGGTGTTGATGATTATGATGCTAGTCGTTATTCTGTGGATGTGGAGGGGTCTGTTCCCTGGTATCTATTTTGATGGTATTATGCAGCTGGATACACTGTTGATTGTGGGCAGGGGGGAGGATCCATCCATGGCTCATTTATATATTATGATTATTATCGCATGTGTACTACAGTGTTGTGGAGGGAGTCTGACTCCCTGGGTATTATATAATCATGATTATTTTGCAGGTATACATGTGTTGTGGTGGGGTCTGACATAACCGCGGTGTATTTAGTCCTGCTTTTTGATTATTTCGGAAGTGATTTTAAGTGATGTGGTCAGGGCGGTCCAGGATCCACAGGTCATTATTATTTGATTTATTTATGCTGGGTATACAGTGATGTGGAGGGGTCTGTTCACCTGGTGATTATTTATATGATTATTATGCAGTGTATACCAGTGATGTAGGAGGGGTCTGATCCACTGGTAATTGTATTTCATGATTATTTTGAAGTGTATACAGTGATGTGGAGGGGACTGACTCCCTGGTATTTTTGATTCTGTTTTATATAGGACAGGAATTAACAAGTGGCTGTGGAGGGGACTGATCACTGGTTTTTATAGTTTTGGTTTTTTAGCGCAGTGATGTGGAGGGCGCTGATACCTTGTATTGTATTTTTGAATTATATGCAGTGGTATTACAGTGATGTGGCAGGGGTCTGATCCCTGGTATTATATATATATGATTATGCAGTGTATACAGTGATGAGGAGGGGTCTGATCCCTGGTATTATATATATGATTATTATGCAGTGTATACAGTGCTATGGAGGGGTCTGATCCCTAGTATTGTATATGATTATTATGCAGTGTATACAGTGATTAGGAGGGGTCTGAATCTATTTATGGATATTTATATATTGATTATTATGCAGTGTATAAGTGCTATGGAGGGGGTCTGATCACTAGTTTTTGTATTGATTATATGCAGTGTATTTCAAGTGGCATTAGGGAGGGGCAGTAATGATCCATAGGGTTGTTGTTTATGATTTATGGCTGTATGTTTTTACGTGATGTGGTAGGGGTCGGATCCAAGTGTATTGTTTTTGTTTATTATGAAGTGTATACAGTGATGTGGCAGGGGTCTGAGCCATGGTATTATAATATGATTATTGTGCAGTGTATTTCTGTGATGTGGCAGGGGTCTGGATCCTGGTTTTATATAGGATTCATTAGGCAAGTGTATCAGTGACTGTGGAGGGGTCGAGTGACCTGGGAATGTTGTAATTCGGTTGTGGCAGGAGGTGGTTCTATGTCGAGGTGGAGCCTGCAGGCTTGTGCAATGGTAGCCTTTAGTTTTGTGCTATCTTTAGAAGTGTTTGAAATGTCGTGGGGGTGGGGGAAAAGGTGAAAAGGGCGGGTCACGATGTGTTTTTTTCGTTTGGAAGGGGGAGGGATGACCAAGAGTGTCGGGGGTAGGGGGAGAGTGACACAAGGGTATTAATGAGTGGATTTGTTGTTGAAGGATTATTTAACTGGGTGGCGGGTGGGGGCGGTGAAAGGTGGTGGGAGTGTGGTAGGTGGTGGAAATGCGGGAAGTGTATGGGATGGGAGAGTGGGGGGAGGGTTAAGGGTTATTTTATATTGATTATTATGTCTGTGTATAAATGTTGATGATGTGGTGGGGTATAGTAGACACTGGTGTCTTTGTTATTTTGGTTTATTGTGACAGTCGTTAGTAGTGTTGTGGTGGGGTCTAAAATGGCTCCCTGGTATTTTTTTATGTTTAGTATAGCTGGTAAGTTATCTGTGTGGGGGTAGGGGGAGGTGAAGAGGGTGGTGTGATGTTTTTATGTGCAGTGTATACCAGTGTTTGTGGGAGGTGTCTGATCCATTGATATTAGATATGATTATTATGCAGTGTATACAGTGATGTGGGAGGGGACTGACCTGGTATCTATATATGATGTTATGCAGTGGTATACAGTGATGTGGAGGGGTCTGATCCCTGGTATATGTTTTTTATCGGAGTGTAGTCAGTCGCTGTGGAGGGATCTGCATCAGTGGATGTTTTGTCTCGGTGATAGTTTCGATTATATATGCTGTCGTATACAAGTGCTGTGGAGGGCAGGCTGTGAATGGGTTCTATTTTTTTGGTTATTATGCTAGTGTTTGTGGGAGGCGCAGTAACTGATACTTGTTATTGTTTTTTTGGTTTTTGATGACTGGGGTATTTCACCTGGGTGGGGTTGGGGGAGGTGAAAGGGGTGGTTGTGTGAATGTTTTAGGTTGGCTGTGTTTAATGTGTTGGGGTTGAGGGGAATGTATGAATGGTTGTTGTGGGTGAGGAGTTGTTTGCAGTGTTGTATGGGATCGGTGGTATGGGGAGTCTAGCCATGGGGTGGTGTGCTGTGTTTGGTTGTGGATGGGCGTGTATGGGGGTGGTGGGGTGGTGAGAGGGGTGGTGTGTAGTTTTGTGGTGGATGGGTTGTAGGGATGTGGTGGGGGAGCGTCGAAGCGGGGTGATCTGTGTGTGGATTATCTAGAGTTCTGGTGAATGTGGGACCAGGGTGTCTTATACTCTGAATATCCGGCATATATATGAATTATTGTGCAGTTGCTATTACTGTGTTAGTGGAGGGGTTATGATACATGGGTTCATAAAGGTATATGATTTTTATGACACTGGGTATACTGGGTAGGGGGAGGGGGAGGGAAAGGGGTGGTTGTTGTGGTGTTGCATTGGGATGGGTTGTCAAGTGCTAATGGAGGGGGAGGGTGAAAGTGGCGATGTTGTTTGCTGGTATGGTGGTGGATGGGGTAGTACAAGGAGTTGGGGGTGGGGCAGGCTGAAAGGGTGGTATTTTGTGTGGTGTTTTATGCCTGTGTTTTCGGTGTCTGTGTGGGAGGGGGGATGATTACCCCTTGTATCGTTTTTTATCGATTTTTATGCAGTGTTTTCAGTGTTGTAGTGGGAGGGTGCACGCGGGTGGTGTGTATGGTGGTTGAGTATGATGTGTATTATGTAGATGTGGTGGAGGTCTGATACCTGGTATGTGATTATTTGAGTGATTGTGCAGTGGATTCAGTGATGTGGTCCCCGGGGTTCTGATCCTTGGTTGAATTGTTGAGAGGTGGTTATAATGTGCAGTGTATTACAGTGTAGTTGAGAAAGGGGGAGGTTCACTGGTTGGAGTGTGAGGATTTATTATCGCAGTCGCTATCTACAGTGATGTGGAACGGGGTATGATCTTCACAGGTATATATATATTGATTATTTTGCAGTGGATTCAGTAGATGGTAGGAAGGGGCTCTGATCCATGGTATATTTATATATGATTATTTATGCATTGGTACTACCAGTGATGTGGACGGGGGCTCCATCCCTGGTATTATATATATTGATCTTTTTGCAGTAAGGTTTAAAGTGATGTGGTGGGGTATGATACTGGTATATCGTATTATTTGCATTATATGCGTGTATTACATTGATGTGGAGAGGGTTATGATACTGGTATATATATATATGATTATTATGCAAGTGTATTACAGTGACTGTGGAGAGGGGGCTCATCCCTGGTATTATAATTATATGATTATTATGCAGTGTCATACAGTGATGTGGGTGGGGGTCTGATCCTGGTAATTATATATATGGATTTTTGCAGTGTATACAGTCAGATCGTGGAAGGGGTACTGATCCCTGGTATTCATATATAGGATTATTATGCCCAGTGTTTACAGCTGATGTGGAGGAGGTTGATACCATGGTATCTATTACTATGATTATTATGCGTGTTTTACAGTGATGTGGAGGATTAGGTATGTTCCCTGGTATTATATATATGATTATTATGCAAATGTGTAATACAGTGAATCGGGAGGCGGTATGACTCCTGGTATTGATATATGATTATTATGCCAGTGTATACAGTGATCGTGGAAGGGGACCTGATCCTTGGTATAATATATTATAGGATTATTATTGCAAGTGTAATACCAGTGCTGTGGAGGGGACTGATCCCTGGTATTATATATATGATTATTATGCAGTGATGTGGAGGGGTCTGATCCCTTGTATTGTATATATAGTTTAATCTATGGCAAGTTATTCAGTTTATGTGGCCTGGGGCTCTGGTCCCTGGTATTCATATAATATATATGATTATGCAGTGTATACAGTGATGTGGAGGGGTCTGATCATGCGTTTTATATATTTAGATTATTATGCAGTGTATACAGTGCTATGGAGGGGTCTGATCCCTAGTATTGTATATGATTATTATGCAGTGTATACAGTGATGTGGAGGGGTCTGATCCCTGGTATTATATATATGATTATTATGTAGTGTATACATTGCTGTGGAGGGGTCTGATCCCTAGTATTGTATTGATTTATTAATGCAGTCGTATAACAGTGTTTAGGAGGGGTTCTGCATCCCGGGCCTCATTAGGTATATGGATTATTCATGAGTGTATACAGTGATGTTGAGGGCCGTCTCGTCCCTGGTTTTAGGTATATGAAATATTGCAGTGATATACATTGATGTGGTGGGGTCTGATCCCCTGGTATTCTCTTTTTGTATATGATTATTATGCAGTGTATACAGTGATGTGGAGGGGTCTGATCCCTTATATATGATTATTATGCAGTGTATACAGTGATGTGGAGGGGTCTGATCCCTTGTATTATGTATATGATTATTATGCAGTGTATACAGTGATGTGGAGGGGTCTGATCCCTAGTATTGTATATGATTATTAGGCAGTGTATACGGTGTGGTGGAGGGGTCTGATCCCTGGTATTATAATATGATTTTTATGCAGTGATACAGTGATTAGGAGGGTTCTGATCCTGGTATTAGGGTATATGATTATTATGCAGTGTATTACAGTGATGTGGAGGGTCTGTTCCCTGGTAATTAATAAATTTGATTATTATGCAGTGTATACGTGATGAGGGGGGTTTAGATCCCTGGTTTTATATATATGATTATTATGCAGTGTATACAGTGATGTGGAGGGGTCTGATCCCTGGTATTATATATATGATTATTATGCAGTGTATACAGTGATGTGGAGGGGTCTGATCCCTGGTATTATATATATGATTATTATGCAGTGTATACAGTGATGTGGAGGGGTCTGATCCCTGGTATTATATATGATTATTATGCAGTGTATACAGTGATGTGGAGGGGTCTGATCCCTGGTATTATGTATATGATTATGCAGTGTATACAGTGATGTGGAGGGGTCTGATCCCTAGTATTGTATATGATTATTATGCAGTGTATACAGTGATGTGGAGGGGTCTGATCCCTGGTATTATATATATGATTATTATGCAGTGTATACAGTGATTAGGAGGGGTCTGATCCCTGGTATTAGGTATATGATTATTATGCAGTGTATACAGTGATGTGGAGGGGTCTGATCCCTGGTATTATATATATGATTATTATGCAGTGTATACAGTGATGAGGAGGGGTCTGATCCATGGTTATTATAATATATATGATTATTATGCAGTGTATACAGTGATGTGGAGGGGTCTGATCCCTGGTATTATATATATGATTATTATGCAGTGTATACAGTGATGTGGAGGGGTCTGATCCCTGATATATGATTATTATGCAGTGTATACAGTGATGTGGAGGGGTCTGATCCCTGGTATTATATATGATTATTATGCAGTGTATACAGTGATGTGGAGGGGTCTGATCCTTGGTATTAGGTATATGATTATTGTGCAGTGTATACAGTGATGTGGAGGGGTCTGATCCCCAGTAGTATATATATGATTATTATGCAGTGTATACATTGATGAGGAGGGGTCTGATCCCCAGTAGTATATATATGATTATTATGCAGTGTATACAGTGATGTGGAGGGGTCTGATCCCTGGTATTATATATATGATTATTATGCAGTGTATACAGTGCTATGGAGGGGTCTGATCCCTAGTATTGTATATGATTATTATGCAGTGTATACAGTGATGTGGAGGGGTCTGATCCCTGATATATGATGATTATGCAGTGTATACAGTGCTATGGAGGGGTCTGATCCCTAGTATTGTATATGATTATTATGCAGTGTATACAGTGATGAGGAGGGGTCTGATCCCCAGTAGTATATATATGATTATTATGCAGTGTATACAGTGATGAGGAGGGGTCTGATCCCTGGTATTATATATATGATTATTATGCAGTGTATACGTACTTATGAGGGGTCTGTTACCTAGTATTGTATTATGATTATTATGCAGTGTAATACTGTGATGTGGTCGGGTCTGATCCTGGATTATTAATAGTTGTGTTTTATGCAGGTGTATACAGGTGCTATGGCGGGGGTCTGATCCCTAGTATTGTAAACTTTTGGGGGATTATTATGCAGTGTATCACAGTGTGTGAGAGGGTTTGATCCCTGATATATGATGATTATGCAGTGTATACAGTGATATGAAGGGGTTGATCCCTAGTATGTATATGATTAATAATGCAGTGTATACAGTGTGAGGAGGGGTCTGATCCCTGGTATTATATATATGATTATTATGTAGTGTATACAGTGCTGTGGATAGGTCTGATCCCTGATATGATTATTATGCAGTTTATACAGTGATGTGGAGGGGTCTGATCCCTGGTATTATATATATGATTATTGTGCAGTGTATACAGTGCTGTGTGTGTGTGGGGGGGGAGGAGGGGTCTGATCCCTGGTATTATGTATATGATTATTGTGCAGTGTATACAGTGATGTGGAGGGGTCTGATCCCTGGTATATATTATTATTATGCAGTGTATACAGTGATGTGGAGGGGTCTGATCCCTGGTATTATATATATGAGTATTATGCAGTGTATACAGTGCTGAGGAGGGGTCTGATCCCTGGTATTATATATATGAGTATTATGCAGTGTACACAGTGCTCTGGAGGGGGCTGATCCCTGGTATTATATATGATTATTATGCAGTGTATACAGTGCTGTGGAGGGGTCTGACCCCTAGTATTGTATATTATTATTATGCAGTGTATACAGTGATGTGGAGGGGTCTGATCCCTGGTATTATATATATATAAATGATAATAATGCAGTGTATACAGTGATGTGGAGGGGTCTGATCCCTGGTATTATATATATGATTATTATGCAGTGTATACAGTGATGTGGAGGGGTCTGGTCCCTGATATATGATTATTATGCAGTGTATACAGTGATGTGGAGGGGTCTGGTCCCTGATATATGGTGATTATGCAGTGTATACAGTGCTATGGAGGGGTCTGATCCCTGGTATTATATGGTTATTATGCAGTGTATACAGTGAAGGGGAGGGGTCTGATCCTGGTATTATAATAATGATTAATTGTGGCCAGTGTATACAGTGATGTGGAGGGGTCTGATCCCTGATATATGATTATTATGCAGTGTATACAGTGATGTGGAGGGGTCTGATCCCTGATATATGATTATTATGCACTGTATACAGTGATGTGGAGGGGTCTGATCCCTGGTATTATATATGATTATTATGCAGTGTATACAGTGCTATGGAGGGGTCTGATCCCTAGTATTGTATATGATTATTATGCAGTGTATACAGTGATGAGGAGGGGTCTGATCCCCAGTAGTATATATATGATTATTATGCAGTGTATACAGTGCTGAGGAGGGGTCTGATCCCTGGTTTATCTATATGGTATTAATGCCAGTTGTTTACAATGTGAGGAGGGGTCTGATCCCTGGTATTATATATATGAGTATTATGCAGTGTACACAGTGCTCTGGAGGGGGCTGATCCCTGGTATTATATATGATTATTATGCAGTGTATACAGTGTGTGGAGGGGTATGATCCCTGGTATTATTTATGATTATTATGCAGTGTATACAGTGATGTGGAGGGGTCGGGTCCCTGGTATATATATATGATTATTATGCAGTGTATACAGTGATGTGGAGGGGGCTGATCCCTGGTATATATATATGATTATTATGCAGTGTATAAAGTGGTGTGGAGGGGTCAGATACCCGGTTTATATATATGAGTATTATGCGTGTATACAGTGATGTGGAGGGGGCTGATCCCTGGGTTTTATATAAATATGATGATTATGCTGTTATGACAGTGATGTGGAGGGGTCTGATCTGGTTTTATATATAAATTGTTATGCAGTGTATACAGTGATGTGGAGGGGTCTGATCCCTGGTGTATATATATGATTATTATGGAGTGTATACAGTGATGTGGAGGGGCACTGATCCTGGATATTTTATATATTGATTATTATGCAGTGTATACAATGTTGGGGATGGGTCTGATCCCTGGGTATTATATATATGAGTATTATGCAGTGTATACGTGATGTGGAGGAGGTCTGATCCATGGTATTATATATATGATTATAAAGCAGTGTATACAGTGATGTGGAGGGGTCTGATCCCTTGTATTATATATATGCATAATTATGCGTGCTATACAGTGAGTGTGGAGGGTATGATCCCTGGTATTATATATATGATTATTATGCAGTGTATACAGTGATGTGGAGGGGTCTGATCCCTGGTATTATATATATGATTATTATGCAGTGTATACAGTGATGTGGAGGGGTCTGATCCCTGGTATTATATATATGATTATTATGCAGTGTATACAGTGATGAGGAGGGGTCTGATCCCTGGTATTATATATATGATTATTATGCAGTGTATACAGTGCTGTGGAGGGGTCTGATCCCTGGTAGTATATATATGATTATTATGCAGTGTATTCAGTGATGTGGAGGGGTCTCATCCCTGGTATTATATATCTGCTTATGATGCAGTGTATTCATTGATTTGGAGGGGTCTGATCTGTGGTATTTTTTATTTTTTTATTTTGCTGTGTATACAGTGATGTGGAGGGGTCTGATCCCTGGTATTATATATATGATTATTATGCAGTGTATACAGTGATGTGGAGGGGTCTGATCCCTGGTATTATATATATGATTATTATGCAGTGTATACAGTGATGTGGAGGGGTCTGATCCCTGGTATTATATATATGATTATTATGCAGTGTATACAGTGATGTGGAGGGGTCTGATCCCTGGTATTATATATATGATTATTATGCAGTGTATACAGTGATGTGGAGGGGTCTGATCCCTGGTATTATATATATGAGTATTATGCAGTGTATACAGTGATGTGGACGGGGGTTCTGATCCCTGGTATTTTTTATTATTATTATGCAGTGAATTACAGTCTGTGGAGGAGGCTTATCCCTGGTATTATATATATGATTATTATGCAGTGTATACAGTGCTGTGGAGGGGTCTGATCCCTGGTATTATATATATGATTATTATGCAGTGTATACAGTGATGTGGAGGGGTCTGATCCCTGGTATTATATATATGATTATTATGCAGTGTATACAGTGATGTGGAGGGGTCTGATCTCCGGTATTATATATGATTATTATGCAGTGTATACAGTGATGTGGAGGGGTCTGATCCCTGGTATAATATATATGATTATTATGCAGTGTATACAGTGCTATGGAGGGGTCTGATCCCTGATATATGATTATTATGCAGTGTATACAGTGATGTGGAGGGGTCTGATCCCTGGTATTATGTATATGATTATTATGCAGTGTATACAGTGATGTGGAGGGGTCTGATCCCTGGTATTATATATGATTATTATGCAGTGTATACAGTGATGTGGAGGGGTCTGATCCCTGGTATTATATATATGATTATTATGCAGTGTATACAGTGATGTGGAGGGGTCTGATCCCTGGTATTATATATATGATTATTATGCAGTGTATACAGTGCTGTGGAGGAGGCTTATCCCTGGTATTATATATATGAGTATTATGCAGTGTATACAGTGATGTGGAGGGGTCTGATCCCTGGTATTATATATATGAGTATTATGCAGTGTATACAGTGATGTGGAGGGGTCTGATCCCTGGTATTATATATATGATTATTATGCAGTGTATACAGTGCTGTGGAGGAGTCTTATCCCTGGTATTATATATATGAGTATTATGCAGTGTATACAGGGCTGTGGAGGGGTCTGATCCCTGGTATTATATATATGATTATTGTGGAGGGGTCTGATCCCTGGTATTATATATATGATTATTATGCAGTGTATACAGTGATGTGGAGGGGTCTGATCCCTGGTATTATATATATGATTATTATGCAGTGTATACAGTGATGTGGAGGGGTCTGATCCCTGATATATGATTATTATGCAGTGTATACAGTGATGTGGAGGGGGCTGATCCCTGGTATTATATATATGATTATTATGCAGTGTATACAGTGATGTGGAGGGGTCTGATCCCTGGTATTATATATATGATTATTATGCAGTGTATACAGTGCTGTGGAGGGGTCTGATCCCTGATATATGATGATTATGCAGTGTATACAGTGCTATGGAGGGGTCTGATCCCTGATATATGATGATTATGCAGTGTATACAGTGATGTGGAGGGGTCTGATCCCTGGTATTATATATATGATTATTATGCAGTGTATACAGTGATGTGGAGGGGTCTGGTCTCGCCCGGGGTAGGGGTCCGGTGGGCGGACTGTGCCATGTGGTGCTTAGTTGTGGGGGCTCTGGTTGGCCAGCGGTGTGCCTGCGAGCTCAGGGGTCGCCTCTGTAAATTTTGGTTGATGTCCCCTCGGTTTCTGGTTTTGCTGCTTCTTGTTGGTGATGTCCGTGTCGCCCACCTGTGGCTGCAGCGCTTGTGTGACTACAACTCCCAGCCGGGCTGCTGCTGCAGATGTTGGGGGTGCGGGATGGCTGCCTACGGCCGCCAGGGGGGGATCGCTAACATTGGTGTTTACCTTCCCATTGTTTGGCCGGGCTGCGGCGCCGCTCGGTTACACAATAGTCCTTCAGGGACGGCGGCACCGGATTAGTTTCTGCTGCCTCCGCCGGGACCTGGAGATCAGGGCTTCTCCGTCTTTTGGGGAATAACCTGATGCCTTTGTTTTTGTCTGTAATTGGGATCTGCCGCGTTCCTGCTGCCGCCTCCCGTCCCCAGTGATGGCTGACAGGAGGGGCATTGCTGTGAGTGGCAAAGCGGAGTGACGGCCGCCGCGGTCTGGTGAGAGATGGTCACTCTGCTTTCCTGGACTCGGAGCCCAGGACTGTGTGGAGTCTGACAGAGCAGCGTCTTCAGCAGCACAGAGTATTTCAGTTGGGGAGCACAGAGTGTGTCAGGAGAGGAGCTGGCCTCCAGCAGCGCAGAGTGTGTCAGGAGAGGAGCTGGCCTCCAGCAGCGCAGAGTGTGTCAGGAGAGGAGCTGGCCTCCAGCAGCGCAGAGTGTGTCAGGAGAGGAGCTGGCCTCCAGCAGCGCAGAGTGTGTCAGGAGAGGAGCTGGCCTCCAGCAGCGCAGAGTGTGTCAGGAGAGGAGCTGCCTCCAAAATAAAAAGCAGGCAGGAGTGTGTCAGGCAGAGGAAGCTGGCCACCAGCAGCGCAGAGTGTGTCAGGAGAGGAGTGGCTCCGCAGCGCAGAGTGTGTCAGGAGAGGAGCATGGCCTCCAGCAACGCGCAGAGTGTGTTCAGGAGGAGGAGCTGGCTCAGCAAGCGCAGAGTGTGTCAGGAGAGGAGCGGGCCTCCAGCAGCGAGAGTGTGTCAGGAGAGACGGGCCTCAGCAGCGCGAGTTGTGTCAGGAGAGGTAGCCGGGCCTCCAGCAGCGCAGAGTGTGTCAGGTGAGGAGCTGGCTCCAGCAGCGCAGATAGTGTCAGAGAGGATAGGGCCTCCAGCAGCGCAGAGGTGTCAGGAGAGGAGCTGGCTCAGCAGGCAGAGAGTGTGTCAGGAGAGGAGCTGGCCTCCAGCCAGCGCAGAGTGTGTAGGAGAGGAGCTGGCCTCAGCAGGCAGAGTGTGTAAGGAGAGGAGCTGGCCTCCAGCAGCGCAGAGTGTGTCAGGAGAGGAGCTGGCCTCAGCAGCGCGAGTGTGTAGGATAGGAGCTGGGCCTCAAGCAGCGCAGAGTGTGTCAGGAGAGGAGCTGGCCTCCAGCTGGGCAGGAGTGTGTCAGGAGAGGATTTTGGCCTCCAGCAGCGCAGAGTGTGTCAGGAGAGGAGCTGGCCCTCCCAGCAGCGCAGAGAGTGTCAGGAGAGGAGCTGGCCTCCAGCAGCAGCAGAGTGTGTCAGGAGAGGAGCTGGCCTCCTGCAGCGCAGAGTGTGTCAGGAGAGGAGTGGCCTACAGCAGGCAGAGTGTGTCAGGAGTGGAGCGGGCTCCAGCAAGCGCAGAGTGTGTCAGGAGAGGAGCGGGCTCCAGTAGCGCAGAGTGTGTTTCAGGAAGAGGAGCGGCCTCCAGCAGCGCAGAGTGTGTCAGGAGAGGGGCTGGCCTCCAGGCAGGCAGAGCGTGTCAGGAGAGGATCGGGCCATCCAGCAGCGCAGAGTGTGGTCAGGAGGAAGGGCTGGCCTCAGCAGGCAGAGTGTGTCAGGAGAGGGAGGGGGAAGCTGGGTCCTCCAGCAGCGCAGAGTGTGTCAGGAGAGAGCTGGCTCCAGCAGCGCACGTGTGTTCAGGAGAGGAGCTGGCTCAGCAGCGCAGAGTGTGTCAGGAGAGGAGCTGGGTCTCAGCAGCGCAGAGTGAGTCAGGAGAGGAGCTGGCCTCCAGCAGCGCAGAGTGCGTCAGGAGAGGAGCTGGCCTCCAGCAGCGCAGAGTGCGTCAGGAGAGGAGCTGGCCTCCAGCAGCGCAGAGTGCGTCAGGAGAGGAGCTGGCCTCCAGCAGCGCAGAGTGTGGTCAGGGAGGGAGCTGGCCTCCAGCAGCGCAGAGTGTGTCAGGAGAGGAAGCTGGCCTCCAGCAGCGCAGAGGTGTGTCAGGAGAGAGCTGGCCTCCAGCAGCGCAAGAGTGTGTCAGGAGAGGAGCTGGCTCCAGCTGCGCAGAGTGTGTAGGAGAGGACTGGCTCAGCAAGCGCAGAGTGTTTCAGGTGAGGAGCTGGCCTCACACGCAAGCGCAGAGTTGTCAGGAGAGGAGCTGGCCTCCAGCAGGCAGAGTGTGTCAGGAGAGGAGCTGGCCTACCAGCAGCGCAGGGTGTGTAGGAGAGGAGTGGCCTCGCAGCGCAGAGTGTGTCAGGAGAGAGCTGGCCTTCCAGCAGCGCAGAGTGTGTCAGGAGAGGAGCTGGCCTTCAGCAGCGCAGGTGTGGTCAGGACAGGGAGCTGGCTCCAGCAGCGAAGAGTGTTTCAGGAGAGGAGCTGGCCTCAGCAGGCGCAGAGTGTGTCAGGAGAGGAGCTGGCCTCCAGCAGCGCCGAGGTGTGTCAGGGAGGAGTGGCTCCAGCAGCGCAGAGTGTGTAAGGAGAGGGAGCTGGCATCCAGCAGCGGCGAGTGTGTCAGGACGAGGAGTGGCCTCCAGCAGCGCAGAGTGTGGTCAGGAGAGGAGCTGGCCTCCAGAAGCGCAGAGTGTGTCAGGAGCGGAGCTGGCTCCAGCAGCGCAGAGTGTGTCAGGAGAGGAGCGGGCCTCCAGCAGCGCAGAGTGTGTCAGGAGAGGAGCGGGCCTCCAGCAGCGCAGAGTGTGTCAGGAGAGGAGCGGGCCTCCAGCAGCGCAGAGTGTGTCAGGAGAGGAGCGGGCCTCAGAGCGCGAGTGTGTAGAGAGAGGAGGGGGCCTCCAGAGGCAGAGTGTGTCAGGAGAGAGCGGGCCTCCAGGCAGGCAAGAGTGTGTCAGGAGAGGAGCGGGCCTCCAGCAGCGCAGAGTGTGTCAGGAGAGGAGCGGGCCTCCAGCAGCGCAGAGTGTGTCAGGAGAGGAGCGGGCCTCCAGAAGCGCAGAGTGTGTCTGGAGAGGAGCGGGCCTCCAGCAGCGCAGAGTGTGTCAGAGAGGGCGGGCCTCCAGCAGCGCAGAGTGTGTCAGGAGAGGAGCGGGCCTCCAGCAGCGCAGAGTGTGTCAGGAGAGAGCCGGGCCTCCAGCAGCGCAGAGTGTGTCAGGAGAGGAGGGCCTCCAGCAGAGCAGAGTGTGTCAGGTGAGGAGCGGGCCTCCAGCAGCGCAGTGTGTGTAGGAGAGGAGCGGGGCCTCCAGCAGCGCAGAGTGTGTCAGGAGAGGAGCGAGAGCCTCCAGCCGCGCAGAGGTGTGTCAGGAGAGGAGCGGGCTCCAGCAGCGCAGAGTTGGTCAGGAGAGGAGCGGGCTCCAGCAGCGCAGAGTGTGTCAGGAGAGGGGGGGAAGCGGGCCTCCAGCTGCGCAGGTGTTGTCAGAGAGGAGCGGGCCTCCAGCAGCGCAGAGTTGTGTCAGGAGAGGAGCGGGCCTCCTGACAGCGAGAGTGTGTCAGGAGAGGAGCGGGCTCCAGCAGCGCAGGTGTGTCAGGAGCGGAGCGGGCCTCCAGCAGCGCAGAGTGTTGTCAGGAGAGGAGCGGGCCTCCAGCACGCAGTGTGATGTCAGGAGAGGAGCGGGCCTCCAGCAGCGCAGGTGTGTCAGAGAGGAGCGGGCTCCAGCAGCGCAGGGCGAGAGTGTGTCGGAGGGAGCGGGACTCAGCAGCGCAGGTGTGTCGAGAGGAGCGGGCCTCCAGCAGCGCAGAGTGCGTCAGGAGAGGAGGGGCCTCCAGAGCGCAGAGTGTGTCAGGCGAGGAGCGGGCCTCAGCAGCGCAGAGTGTGTCAGCGAGGAGCGCCTCCAGCAGCGCAGTGTGTGTCAGAGCGAGGAGCGGGCCTCCAGCGCGCAGAGTGGTCGGAGAGAGCGGGCCTCCAGCAGCGCAGAGTGTGTCAGGAGAGGAGCGGGCCTCCAGCAGCGCAGAGTGTGTCAGGAGAGGAGCGGGCCTCCAGCAGCGCAGAGTGTGTCAGGAGAGGAGCGGGCCTCCAGCAGCGCAGAGTGCGTCAGGAGAGGAGCGGGCCTCCAGCAGCGCAGAGTGCGTCAGGAGAGAGCGGGTCCAGCAGCGCAGAGTGTGTCAGGGAGAGGAGCGGGACTCCAGCAGCGCGAGTTGTCAGGAGAGGGAGCGGGCCTCCAGCAGCGCAGAGTGTGTCAGGAGAGGAGCGGGCCTCCAGCAGCGCAGAGTGTGTCAGGAGAGGAGCGGGCTCCAGCGCGCAGAGTGTTCAGGAAAAGGAGCGGGCCTCAGCAGCGCAGAGTGTGTCAGGAGAGGAGCGGGCCTCCAGCAGCGCAGAGTGTGTCAGGAGAGGAGCGGGCCTCCAGCAGCGCAGAGTGTGTCAGGAGAGGAGCGGGCCTCCAGCAGCGCAGAGTGTGTCAGGAGAGGAGCGGGCCTCCAGCAGCGCAGAGTTTTGGTTGTCGGAGAGGAGCGGGCCTCCAAGCAGCGCAGACGTGTGTCAGGAGAGGAGCGGGCTCCAGCAGCGCAGAAGTGTTTCAGGAGAGGAGCGGGGCACTCCAGCAGCGCAGAGTGTGTCAGGAGAGGAGCGGCCTTCCAGCAGCGCAGAGTGTGTCAAGAGGAGCGGGCCTCCCAGCCAGCGCCCAGGGTGAGTGTGTCAGGAGCAGGAGCGGGCCTCCAGAGCGCAGAGTGTGTCGGGGGGGGGAGCGGGCCTCCACAGCGCAAGGGGTTCAGGGGGAGGGGCCCCCACAGGCGAGTTCAGGAAGGAGCGGGCCTCCAGCAGCGCAGAGTGGTCGGGAGGGACGGCCCCCCAGCAGCCAGATTTTTCGGGGAGAGGAGGGGCCCCTCCACAGCGCAGATTTGGGAAAGGAGAGGAGCGGGCCTCCAGCAGCCAGGGGGGTTCAGGAGGGGAGGGGCCCCCCAGCAGCGCAGAGTGGTCGGAGAAGGGGGGCCCCCAGCACGCGAGGGGTTCAGGAGAGGAGCGGGCCTCCCAGGCAATGGTCGGAAAGGGGAGCCCCCTCCAGCAGCGCAGAGGGGTCGGGAGAGGACGGGCCTCCAGCAGCGCAGAGTGTTCGGGAGGAAGGGGGGCCTCCAGCAGGCAGATGGTCGGGAAGGAGGGGGGCCTCCGACGCGATTTTGGTGGGGAAGGAGCGGGCCTCCAGCAGGCGGGGTGGTCAAGGAGGGGGCCCCAGCAGCGCAAGTGGTTGGGAGAGGAGCGGCCTCCACAGGCAAGGGGTTGGGAGAGGAGGGGCCTCCGCCGCAAGTGGTCGGGAGAGGAGGGGGCCCCAGCAGCCCCAGAGTGGTTCAGGAGGGAGGGGGCCTCCCAGCGCAGAGTGGTCGGGAGAAGGGGGCCTCCAGCACGCAGGGGGGGGGGG
>JAODAL010061326.1:0-20393 GCA_025379985.1 Phyllomedusa bahiana | reverse complement strand
GTTACTAGAGAATTTTTCTATCAGAATTGTCGTACAGGGTGGCTATTTGAAAAAAAAATAGGGCCGCACCACGTGCAATACAGCTATTTAAAAATTATACGGATAACATACGGTGTTTTTTGCACCTATAAATACACCTGCGGTGTTGACAAAATTGCTGTATTCAAATTTAAGTGCAAGGTGGCTCTATGAACAAAACTGGGCCGCACCAAAGTAAAAAAAAAAACACCTATTTGAAATGTATACGGATAATTAAACGTGGTTTTTGCACCTATAAATACACCTGCGGTGACTACAAAAGTGCTGTATTCAAATTTAAGTGCAAGGTGGCTCTATGAACAAAGCTGGACTGCGCCAAAGTGAAAAATATGTAATTAAATTTTGTACGGATAATAAAAGGGGTTTTTTGCACCTATAAATACACCTGCGGTGACTACAAAATTGCTGTATTCAAATTTAAGGTCAAGGTGGCTCTATAAACAAAACTGGGTCCCACCAAAGTAAAAAAAACACCTATTTGAAATGTATACGGATAATAAAAGGTGGTTTTTGCACCTATAAATACACCTGCGGTGACTAGAAAAGTTCTGTATCCTATTGTAAGTAAAAAATGGGTCTTTGAACAAAGCTGGGCTGCGCCAAAGTGAAAAAAAACCTAATTAAATCGTGTACAGATAATAAAAGTTGAGTTTTGCACCTATCAAATACACCTGCAGTTACTAGAAAAGATCTGTATCCTAATATAAGTACAGGCTGCACAACATACAAGTAATATTTCACCAAAAACTGGCCAAAAACTGTTAATCAAAACCCATTGCAATGCAGGGTCAAAGCACAGTCTGGGCTGCACAATATCCACTCTCCTTTCAAAAGCCTGCCTGCCAGCCTGTCTGTCTGTGTTCGCCCGCAGTCCCCCCACCCCGCGGCTGTACAGCGCTAGAGGCTCCTTTAAAATTCTCAGCCTAAGTAACCAAAAAACTGAAAATCTCTAATCTACCTAAGTTCTAATGTTCACAGCTAAAAGCATAGTCGTGTGTGTGAACAAATAGAACAGTTTCGCTGAGCTGTTTTGAGAGAGACCGAGCACACGTCCTGCTCTTATGATACACAGACACACATTGAGGCTGAACAGGAAGGACTGTTCTATGTAAAACGAGGTCATATGATTTTTCCAGCCAATCACAACCATACACATCCCAGTCATGACGTCGCACACCCAGCTCACCCTGCTCTTTTCTCTACGCTGATTTGCTGGCCGCCAAAATGACAGGAAGCGCTGAAAAGGACGCGATATTAATAATTTATGCACAAATTTTAACCTAAATTATCGCGTGATCGAAGAAATCCGATCAACATAAAAACCGTGCCGATTTCAACTTTGTCGATAATAATCGCTCAACACTACTACTTATAATCTTATTGTGTACTTGCTCTCTACACTCACTCTGACCCGAGTGAAGGTTGTATCATAATAACTGTCTTACTATTAGTGTCTGAATTTAAGCCAGCAACCCATATACCTGAAGTAAGACCTGGATTTCCTGCTTCCAGAAGTTCTGAAGAAATGTTGATTGTTGCAATTAGGCTCTTTCTCCACTTCATTTCGCAGTATTTGTGTGAGGTATACATTGAGGAGATACCTTGATGTGCACTTTCGACATATACTTATGACAAGTATCACTAAGTGGTATCTGTCGTGCAGAGACTCGCATTTAAAAAAAACAAAAAAAACAAAAAAAACAGACTGCACTATGACATACAGCACATAAGTGTAGACCTTGACATACCCCATCCAAACAGAGGTCAACATGACTGCCTTATTGCTGTTGGGTAATAGGGGAGTGCCTGGTTACCTTTAGACTGGAAGCTTTCTTGGCACATATAGTGAATGGGCACTGTAGTGTGAAAAGGGCCTTACTTGTTTCATATCATAAATGTATAAGAAGTTGGTTCAGGGTGCGTAAAACCTTTTGACGGTGACCTAAACATAATCCGAATATCACTACATATTCTAATACTCAGGAACATAAAACTTGAACTTGTAGTCCACCATGACCCTGGTAAGCTCAAATAGGCCTATTACACTATTATTTGTTGCTCTCATATTCTCATAAGAGAACAGGCTCATCTGTAGAGGTTGACATAGTCACTTAGTAATATTTAGATGACACTGCAAAATCTAGTGGCATCTAGTGTTGAGCCGAAACATTCGGAAAATGGTTAGTTCGGCACGAACTTTAAGTTTTTTCCTAACCCGTGCCGATTCGAATTTTTTGCCGCAAGTTCTTTAAAAAGTTTGGGTTCGGCACAAGCGTTCTGCGCCTTTTACAGCTGCTTCCTTCAGTTTTGGCGGCCAGCCAATCAGTGCAGAACACTGTTGATTTGCTATCTTTGGAGTACAGTTCTTCAATAAGAGACTATGAACAAATCTTGACTTTTTTAATATTATATCCTATTTGTCCTATTCAAAAAAATCTTGTTTTAAATAGTCATTTCCTCTTGGTAATTTTATTGAGGGTCCAAAAGGTCATTTTTGATGCTTTTGAGGTCGTGCTGCTGTAAAAGACAGCAATAGTCAATGTCCTATTCCCAAAAATCTTGTTTCAAATAATCAATTTTTCTTGCTAATTTTATTGTTAGTGTCCATAAGGGCATTTATGTTGCTTTTGAGGTCAGGCCACTGTAAAAGACACCGTTAGTAAAGGTCCTATTGAAAAAAAGCTTATTTCACCATACTCATTTCTTCTTGCTAATCTTATTCTGAGTGTCCATAAGGTAATTTTTGCTGGTTTTGGGGTCAGGCTACTGTAAAAGAGGTGCCAGGGTTGCCAATAGGGCAGTACTCCTGTTAGTGGCCTTAATCAAAAAGGGGCCCAGTGATATGTTAAAAATAGGAACTAGTAATGGGTGGGGACCCCATTTGATTTTGCTGCATGGGGCCCTGAAATAGTTAATAGACGACTGATGGCAGCCTTGCCTACCGCTGCACCCTCTATAACTATGCCCTTGCCAGCTGAACCTTCATGTTCCCCATTGGGATGTTCTTGCTGCCACCACATATATGACATTTTCTTGGGCCCTGGTGCAAATAATGATAGGGGGGCTCCTGCCAGTTACCATGTGTCATTTCCAATACAATTGTCTTCTTATGTGTCAAAGGGGCCCCGTGGCAGCTGCTAGCGCTCCACCTTCTATAGCTAAGCGGTCCTCATCTTTTCAGTTAGCAATTAAAAGGAATGAATTATTTTAGCCTGTGAATTTTTTTCTGTCACTCTTAGAGCTAAATTTTCTTCACTAAGTTGTTCCACATATCCAGTTTACTGTTATGGATGGTAATTCCAGCTTCTCCTCAGCTGTATAGGTATAAAAATTAACTCAAACACCTTCTCCCATTGACTTTATTGGGGATCGAAGTTCGGTTTGAGCTCGACATGAATTTCGAACCGAACTTCTCAAAATTCGAGGTTCTACTCGAACTCGATCTTTTTAGGGTTCGCTCATCGCTGGTGGCATCCTTTGTGTTATGGGCTCCCTTTCTTTTCTATAGTCCCATACACTGACAGACTATTCTATGCCCACAACAACACCCACTGGAAATAAAAAGCCCCGTAGGAAATGTGCTTTATGCTGTGCCTATATTGAATCTAAGAAATCTGTCCCACCAGTTCATGAACCAAAGGTGTAAATGAATATAGGCATTTCCTAGATACTGGGTATACATGATTCCTCCTTAAAGTGCCTATAGACAAAGCTGGTTTTGTCACATGGTCAAGGACTGTGCGTGAAAAGCACATGCATTTTTATCATGAATTGGCCCGATGGTGTGGCTTTTCACTGCACAGTAAGGAAAGATGAAGCAAAAGCCATGTGCTTTATCTGTAGGTGTGTTGCGGCCAAGGTGAAATCGCAAAAATAGACAATACATTGTATGTAATTTTTACCATATAACTAATGACAACATGAGGTGGAGTTGATTCTTGGGGCCCACCCTACAACTACTGTACATGACTGCACATAACTCTGGCTTCCTGCATCTCTTTCTCTACCTTTCTCCCTGAAAAGCAACCACAGGCCTGCCCTTCTCAGCGGCCCACTATGCCCATGTACCGGCTGGGGGTTTCCCCTGCTCCCCTGTGGGCTAGCCCAAGCTAGAACATAGCTTCTGGCTATGAAGCAAAGGAAAGATACTGTATTTGTGCGGGAACTTTCCATCTCAGTCACATTAGAAGAGAGCTACCATACTCCACATCTGTTGCCAAACTATATGCCATTAGGTATGGGGTAATTTCATTGAAAATCAAGTTTTAAAGTCCACATATTAAGCATCAAATTGGCATAGAATATTTATAAGGTTAAAACAGAATAACATAATACAGTATAATTTAGTATCGCAGCTTCTGACTAATGTTACTAAAATAGGGCTCTTTGACACTGGTTTAATTAAACTTGTGGAAATATTTGGGTATGGTACATCCTGAACCTGAATTTTTTCTCTAACCCTATCCGTGTCTCTAACCCTGTTCCTAACCATAAATTAGGGACAGAGTTTGAGGAATAGAGTGTTTTAGGTGCTAACCTACCTTTTAGCATGGTTTCAAGGCTCTCATCCCTCCCTCTGCGGAGTCCCTTTCGGTTCCCCTAAGTGACTCTTATATAGTGATATCAAACTTCACAATGGAAGTGACACTCGGGTGGAAATGGCACAAGGCCTGGAGTGACACAAAGCCCATAGCGATATTGAAAGGTAAGGTAAATCCTTGGAACCTCTAAAAATTCTTAGCCTAATCCTAAACTACGGTTATGGTCAATTTTTAAATTAAAATCGAGCCCATCTGATTTGCTTAGATTTGGAACAGATTTATCTTAAATTCAAAGTGCAACACTACTTATGACTTTTCCTGCATTGGAACTGAATTTCACAGACAGAATAAGTTACTTTTTGCAAAAATAAGAGAATTCTATTCTTTGTTGTTGAGGCTACAATAGAATATTTTCACAATAACCAAGCCTTCAAACGAGGTTAACGGAAGGGGGTGAAAAGTTACACCCTGACCCTGGAACTTGTGGGGGCCCAAATGCCTCAATGCCCCATGAGAAGAAAGCAGTATTATAATCTCTTATCTGATTTCAGGAGAGTTAAGCCCTAATCTGATGCCAATCTGCCAGGAATATCCATTTTTGGGGTGGGTTTTGCATAAACTCCACCCATTTTGTGCCCTGTTTTCCGGGAGTCTCCCTGGTTGGCATGCATGATATAAATGACAATTGATAGGTGCTGGAGCTCTGTTATAGATTTTGTATTGGGGCTAAGGACCTTCATGTTACCCCTCTGCCTCCACACCAAGTGCAGGGTATTTTAGCTTTAAGGTTACAGATTTGCATTTTCTTACCTTATCTCTTGGCTTGGCATACAGTATCCCAAAATGTGTAGCATAAGATGACCAAATTCAATAAAAATGTATATTCTGTTGGAAGATGCCAATTTTGTGTGGCCATACAGAGAATGTATTACATTAGTACCTTTATCTAAATATGTCCAAAGGCAAGAGTGGACATTGGTAAATTATTGAGGAGGAGGGTTATGGCATGGAAGTGCCTACAATATAGTATCAGTAGAACTGATGGTCAAAAACAGGAATTTTGGTAGAAGAACATGGCACTTTTATATTTTACACTTTATTTTAAGACGTGAATATTTCTTTAAAAAGCCATTTTCTAATTGAAAAAAGTTAAAATTAAAATAAATATTTAAAATATAATAGACAAATATTAAAGCTCAATGTAAGTCAATGGGAATATTAAAGCAAATATTCATCATAGGTATATGCCATGAGGCATAGCTGTTGAATGAAAAGCTTTATAGTTTATGTACTGTAGAAAAAAGCAACAGAAAATGCTACAGATTGGTCCAGGCAAAAATTTAAAAGGGTGCTTTTATGGCAAATCGTTTAGATTGCATCAAGTCTTTAGGTGTGGGTCAAAATGCCCCCTGAAAATGTTGACTCAGAATGGAGAACAGGATGCGCTTACACACAACTCTCTGTTCTGTTTTGGGGTTTCAAGTCAGCAGAACCCCCAATACTTTGAGACCTGCCCCTATCAGTTTTAAATGAATTCTTATAATTGCCATAAAAACTCTGTGGTGGGAACACCCCAAAAAAATTTTTACAGAAAGCATTTTTTCCCCTTCCCCTTACATTGTTTCAAAAAAAAAATTTTAAAATTATCTGTGGCTAATCAGCTTATACTAAACAGATGAGAGGAGTTTGTGGTTCATTGGTCATAGACGATCATTCATAGTAGATGAAGTCAGGTTTATTATATTGGAGTTCTAAGCAGAGCCAAACACACCGCTCCCCTGTACCTGGAACTTCCATAGAACAGAATGGAGTATTGTATGCAAGCGGTCAGCTCTCCAGTCTGCTCTGTCACTTTCGGGGTCCGTTCCTGAGATGTGACTTGGACCTATCAGGCAATGATAACATATTCTAGCCCTCTTTTTCTATTGTGTTAAAACCCTTTTAATTTTTTTTTAGTGTCATGTTTTCTGCAACGCGTACAGAGAATTTTAATTTTTGTCACTTTGGCAAAGGTTCATTTTTTTAAAACCCAATTAAAAAAATATACAGCAGGGTCTTTTTTGAAATATGGTAAGAAACTAGAAAACCTAGAGTGGATCCAAACTAATATAGAGCGAGCATATATACTCCACCCAGATGGCACTATAGGTAGAGGTACTAAATAGGTTCTTCAGTGGTTTTTTAAATCAATGAATAGTATTTGAGGGGGGGTGGGCCAAGTGCGAAGTAGGTGGTGCCGTACTGTTAATACATCATTGCTAGAATAATGGGTCAGTGTAGAAAAAGTCAAAGCCAATTTAAAAAAAAACTGAATGTGAAAAGGCTCCGGCCCCTGTTTTGGCTTCACCAAGAGTTCTTTAAAGATAGCTCGGTTATCAGTGGCCCTGACATGATATTTTAGGATTCCTGGTGACTGGTATAGAAACCGGAGATGGCGCAAGGCAAATGTAGCCCCCAAATTTAAAAAGATTCAAGTCTTGCCCAGGTAATTTAGAAGAAAGTTTAACATCTTTGGGGGGAAAAATGTTTTAAAGGGTTCATAAGGGACTATATAAGGAGTATGTTGAAAACACAATTTTTTAGTGATTGCCAGCATGGATTTACTAAGGCAGAAGCGGCCCAATTGATTGTTTTTATGAAGAGGTGAGTAGAAGTCTGGATGGGGGGGTAGTGTGGATTTTGGGTTTTTTTAGACTTTTGCAACGTTTACACTGTCCCTTAAGCGTTTGTTAGGTAAAACTGAACCCCGGGGTTTAGAGAAAAAGGGTATGTAATTGGATAAAAAACTGGCTGCTGGCCGAGAGTGGGGTAAATAAATCCTACTTGATGGCCCCCGATTGTGAGTGGTGTGCCGCTGGGCTCAGTATTGGGTTCGTGTTATTTAATGTTTTACTAAAATATAGTGGAAGGAATCAATGTACGGTTTCGATTTTTTTCAGATGACACCAAGTATGCAGGATAGTGTAAATTTGGGAAAATGCTCATAAAATTCAAGCAGACCTGGACAATGAGTGTTGTGATCCACTTGGAATGGGGTTCAATGTGGATAAATGTAAGGTTTTGCATTTGGGGAGAAATTTACAGGCTCATTGTTTAGGGGGAGAAAAAATTGGAGAAAACGTTGTTGAGAAAGATTGGGCGTTTTGTAGATCATAGACAAGAACAGCATGCAATGTCAATAGTGCCTCTAGGGCAAGTAAGATTTGGGTGATTAAAAGGGATGGGCTCGCGGTACAAGGAGGTTAAATTTTACCTGTATAAAGCATTGGTGCGTCCTCTTAGAAAAATGGTTCAGTTCTGGGCCCCCGTTTATAGAAAAGTTTAATGGATAGAGAGAGTACAAAGGGAAACAACCAAACTTTTAAGGGGAATTTGGGGAAATTTGTTTTGAGGAGAGGTAGAGAATAATTATTTAGTTTTAGAAAAGAGGTTCGGGGGACATGATTAATTTATATAAAATATAAATGGCCCCACAAAAAAGTATGGGGGAAAAAAAAATTTTTAAGTGAACCCCCCAAAAAAACCAAAGGGACATTCCCTTGCTAGAAAAAAAAAGGATTAATTTCCCGGGGAAGAGATTTACTGTAAGAACTGTGAATTGTGGAATAGCCTGTTGAGGAGTGGTCAAGAGGACTGTAGAGGTTCAAGAAAAAGGTTAGATACCCACCGGAAATAAAGAATATTAATGTGTACGTGGATGTAAGATTCTGGTCCTGGTGGTGGAGGTGTGGGGTCAGAGTATGGCTCCATGGAGAGTTTTTTTCTTGCCTTGTGGGTTCCCGGGCTTAACGTGGTGGGCTGGGCTTAAAGTTTTGTCTCTTCCCTACCCCCATTTTCCCCCCTTGGGTTTAATCGATGGAAAGTGTCTTCTTTTAACCGTACTAACTATTAATTTTGTAAATAAAAATTTTGCAAATTTTGTGAAAAGATGGAAAAAAGGACCCTTTTGGATGTTGGGACTATTCAAAAAACAAAACAATTTTGCGCACTCTTTGGCATAAAAAAAGGTCAAAAAGGAATAAAAATTTTTTGAAAACAGCTTTTGCTACTTTGAAAATTTTGAAAAATGTTGGGTTTTGTGTCTTTTTGTCAAAACTGTAAATTCCCCCTACCAAAGCAAGGGGACCCCAAATTTAGATGGGAACCCCATGAATGCTACCTTTTCTTGGTGTTTTTCAGGACCTTCCCCTTTTGGGTTAGCAGTTCCGCCATAAACCCGGTTGATTTAAAAATTCAGTTTTTGGAGATATTCAGTGTAGGGGTTGCAGTGATTGATGAAAGTGGGGCTGTTAGTGCAAACGGTTTTCAGTGTTAAAGGGCCATCTAAAATGAACTATTGTTCAATGTTTTTTTTTCTTTATATCGAAAGAAAAAACCCGCTTTCAGCTGAATTAAAGGTAGGGATGGGCTTCTGCTCATTTGGATCAGCCAACCTGAACAGAAAGGACAACAGTAAAAAGATAGCAGCAGCGGTATGAATTTCTGTTAAAACAGTTGGTGGATTTTAGAGTACTTTGACTTCATTAGACAATATGTGACAATGTCATTATCGATTTTTGTCCAAAAATAAATGCGCTAAAAAGCAGCTGATAAAATTAAATAACAGGAAAGCATCACCTAAGGTATGGAGACCTTACAGGATCTCTGCTTTATTCATTTTAATTAGGGACCATTTAGGCCTAAAGGGATATTTTAATAATTTAATAGTATGGCATAGTGCTGGAATAGACAGAAATATTTTGATTAGTGGGGGATCTGACTGGTGGGGGTTCACAGCAATCCAGAAAAGTAAGACACATTGGTCCCTTAAGTATTTCCCCTTCTCTCCTGTGCACTTATTCATTAAAGTGCTACCCAGCTAAATTTAAGTCAATGGTAATTTGCTGTAGTTCACAGCTGATGAAGTAAACTGAGTGACCGAGCTGCAGTGTGTAACTAGCCATTATTGTTAGGGCATAATCATGCAATTATGTGTAAAAATATTATTGTCCTTTGCAATTTTTATGGCCATCCTGGATAAATTGCAATCTTAGTGTGTTTTTAATCACCACTTGTTCTGCTATCATACAGCCAAAATACCAAAACACTGCATACTCCAAGGTTATGAGCCCCATGATGCTTCCAGGAAAATGAGAGTAATCCCATGGACAGCAATTAAAAGTCTTTAGCAGAAAACCAGTGGATAACTCCCAAGCATATGTCCAGAGAGTGTACAGTAGACATCTGCAGAGAAGATGACATTTTCCTTCTAGATAAAGATACATTTCTCTATGATGAATATTGCTGTTCCATATATAGAAATCGCCCAGATGCTGCTCACACCTTTCAGGTTCCAGTTGAAGATGGTGACGAAATCCCAAGTTGCCGTAAACATTATTTCACATAAAAGTCCGTGGATTGCATAAATGTACCAACGGCAGAGGCCACTGAGACATCCGGATTTCTGCTTCTTAACGATCATTCTTTTAGTGACCAATGACAACCTAAGAAATTTGAAAATTTTCTAAATATTAGTGACCGTAACCAGAGAAAACATACAAAACATGCCCTAGGTGCAGTATGGAATCTACGACATGGGTGTAAAGTGATATAGGGCTTGTCTCAAGATAGATACCCTTGGTATAGCGATAAAAAATCCCACCAATGTCCAACCAACAGAGCTCTGACTGCTGTGGCTTCCTCTCTGCATTGAATTACAGGTGGTGCTGGGCCTCTGCTCATATGGATCAGCCAACCTGAACAGGCAGAGTTGCAGTAAAAAGCAAGAAAATAGTTACAATATTATGTGAAAAGCACTGTGCCCCCTGGTTTCCTGTCTGGCATTTTATGGACAGCCTCTTGTTTGGATTTATGCAGAAAATTGGGCCATCCATGTGGCCTTTGAAGAAAACCAACCAGAACGAGCTGGAGATGAAGCGACATGGCTCCTTGCCACTTCATTCTAGAAAGCAGTAAGGTTCCTAGTGGCATGCCACCAATTTCCTGAGTGAGCCCCTTTATGAGACTACAAATAACATCTGAGGTTTCTTTTGTATCAGCATTGTTGCTACATATTTCAGTGATAAATTTGACACAAGTTTCATATATATCCAAATCTGGAATGTTCTGGGGTTACTACAGTATTTGTCTACAATAGTTGTCAGCTATATCCTCACAACTATCCACCCAGTATGAGGTCCAAGCCACATGTGTCTGGTTTCTGAGCCTCTGATTAGGAACCAGTGGGGTTCATTCTGAATATGGCTATGAAGCCATAATAGTTCTGTAGATAAATAAGCAATTAAAGGAATATTGAGTTTTTTGGGTTGGGAAGTTTTAATTAAATTTAGTTCATTCCAGATGCAGCTCTGCTTTTTCTGATTAGCTTCTGTTTATTATCACAAGCCCCCCATAAGCTTACTTGGAAGTTAGAAGTTTGTTTAGTTCCAATCATAATAATGAAAGCCCAGTATAAATATACGATCATTTGACACAAACAGCACCACTCTTTTCTATTGGATTTATCTGGTATTGCAGCACAGCCTCGTTCACTTAAAGGAGTGTTCCCATCAGTACTGTTCCACACAAATGGTCTGCTCATAGCTTGCACCCATGCTCCTCCCTTATTTCTATGGAGAATGAAGCCGGTAGCTGAATATTGATATTTTCAGATCTCCCATAGAAAAGAATAGGGAGGACAAGCACAAGCACTGCCTTCCTCATCAATCGGCTTGAATCAGAGATACAGTTTGAGCTGACCTGCTGCACAGAAGAGCACTGACGGGAACATCCTTTTAAATGGAGATGCAATTCTATTCACAGCTCAAAGGCATAGGGGACGCTGCTCCTGGGAAAAAGGAAAGGTAGAGGAGTTATAGAAAATGAGAATTGGTGGGAGATGCTTTATAGAATCCCACATAGGGTTAGTTATCCCATATAGAGATGTTCCAGCACATTATTTACGGTAATGCCCGAAATGTGGTCAACAAGAGGCAAACTTACTGCGTGGCCTATGGCATTGTCCAAATTTGGAAAAGTATTGGAGAGAGATCATAAAAGTGATGGAGAAAATATGGATTATTAAAGTACCAGCTATACCCATTAGTATCATTTTTCATTGTATAACATACGCGCTGTATAAGGCTATGTTCACACGGCTTAAAATTGGACGTATTTCAGTCCGTAATTATGTGCCAGAGTGCGCAAATTACGGCTGGAATACATCCCAGTGATTACGGTAATTCACAGATCTCATAGAGAACTATGGATTACGTCTCCTCTCCCTGCTCGGCAAATACGCTGAGGGGGTAGATAAGTGACATGTGAATTACTGGCGCCGTATACGCGCTGCTGGTAATGAGTATCTATGGGCCAGCGAGGTGCCAGCCCCCTGCTCCCGCCCCCGTCCACACGGCGTAATTGCGGGGCGTAATTATGCCCTGCAAATACACTGTGTGAACATAGCCTAAGAATACACACTTATCAGCGCGACTCCAAAAACACCCGACGAATAGCGGCGCGTACTGTATGCTCCACAGTACACATACCCTGCCTAAGACTTCCCTTGGTGTCCATAGCAACCAGGCAGAGCACCCCTCTAGGCAGTTTTCCTACATATTCCCCTATCTTCTTAAAAATATAAAATCTTTGGAGGATTTATTTTTGATTTGAGGGTCGGTATTCTCTTTGGCTCAGTATCACCAAAATGATTTATATACATGTCTACATATAGGGCAACATGTATGAACTTTGGCGCTGACAGGCCAGTTCTAAATAGCTTTAGAACGGTGTAGAGTCTGCCAGAATGTATGAACCTATTCTTCTGCAGGTCATACATACAGGGCAGTGTAGAGCCAATACCACAAGTCTGGCTCAGGCACCACCTTTACCCTGGTCTGGCTGTTCTTCTGCAGGTCATACATACAGGGCAGTGTAGAGCCAATACCACAAGTCTGGCTCAGGCACCACCTTTACCCTGGTCTGGCTGTTCTTCTGCAGGTCATACATACAGGGCAATGTAGAGCCAATACCACAAGTCTGGCGCAGACACCACCTTTACCCTGATCTGGCTGTTCTTCTGCAGGTCATACATACAGGTGCAGTGTAGAGCCAATACCACAAGTCTGGCTCAGGCACCACCTTTACCCTGGTCTGGCTGTTCTTCTGCAGGTCATACATACAGGGCAGTGTAGAGCCAATACCACAAGTCTGGCTCAGGCACCACCTTTACCCTGGTCTGGCTGTTCTTCTGCAGGTTATACATACAGGCGCAGTGTAGAGCCAATACCACAAGTCTGGCTCAGGCACCACCTTTACCCTGGTCTGGCTGTTCTTCTGCAGGTCATACATACAGGGCAGTGTAGAGCCAATACCACAAGTCTTGCTCAGGCACCACTTTTACCCTGGTCTGGCGGTTCTTCTGCAGGTCATACATACAGGCACAGTGTAGAGCCAATACCACAAGTCTGGCTCAGTCACCACCTTTACCCTGGTCTGGCTGTTCTTCTGCAGGTCATACATACAGGGCATTGTAGAGCCAATACCACAAGTCTGGCTCAGGCACCACCTTTACCCTGGTCTGGCTGTTCTTCTGCAGGTCATACATACAGGGCAGTGTAGAGCCAATACCACAAGTCTGGCTCAGGCACCACCTTTACCTTGGAGTGTGACTGTTCATACATCTATAGAACAGGGCTACAAAAGCTTTTTGACACCAGCAAACTGGTGCAGCCCCGTTCTTTCATGTCGTTCTTACATCCCCACGGCATAGGACAAATACCGGTCGGTTTGCGCCGGCCCCCCCGCCGCGGGGGAGGGGGGGGTGGCTTTTCTACGCGATGAGCGGAGAAAAGCCCTCCGCCTTCACATTGAGAAGCACAGATCCCGTCCGAAAACCGGACGGAAGAATGTGCTTGCTCAATGTTTTGCTGCTGGACCGCCGGCGGCAAAGCCGCCCGACGGAAAACCGCCCGGCTGTACGGGTTTTCCATAGCGCACAATTGTGCTCATTTTTGCCCGGTTTTTCAGGCGGTCTGAAAATCCGCAAACCGACTGAAATACTGGCCGAAAAACCGTGCAGTGGGGACATGGCCTAAGTGTATAATTTGCAATATTGATACTGTTATTTGTAATCTATTTGATTCCATCAATAAAAATGTAAAAAAAAAAAGAAAAATAGCCTTGTTTCTAACCCTGGACAACCCCTTTTAGAAAATATTACAATAATATTATTATTATTATTATAATTATTATTATTATTATTATTATCTGTCATACATATACAATAGTTGGGAAACAAGCCTCAGTTATGGGGGATCGCTGAGTCCAGGTTTAATGATAATATGATTTATTTTAGATTCTGAATCTGTAGTTCAGTTATTGGCATGACATCATCATTACCTTAGTATCTTATTGATCTGTAGACATTGTTCTGTAGACATTGAACTAGATAATATATGATGGGAAGTGTCACTGCCATGCACAACGGTAAATGATACCATCCCAGGCCAAAAGTCAAATTAATGTTTTACTAGAGCTCAAATAATGGGGTCACTGTACATGAAAGTCACAGCAACTGAAAAGTGATAGAGATCATGGAAACTACAACAGATTGCTAACACTCCACTTCTTTCATTTATGTAAAGTGCAATCATAAACTTGGTCTGCCCCAGCTAGAGAGTAAGCATGGTGCAGTGCTGTGGACTCTACAGATGAAGCAGAGTCTAACTGGAGCACGATCTCACTGCTTTTTGTGTTATCTACTCTTATCTCTAAACAAAAGCCATAGGAAAGCAATGAATACATTTAAGTTTTCTGTTGTGATATCATGGTGCGTTATTTGTCAAGTTTAGTTTTGCTACATCTGTATTTGCACCCAGGCTCATTGTCACATAAGGTGTTCTATACTGCAGCAGGTGGGTTCTTTTAGAGGGTTTTTCTGAGATTCTAATATTGATGGATTATCTTTAACTCCTTAACGACCGCCCACCATCTTTTGACATCACTGCCGACACCGGAGCTTGCGGCGCCGCAGCAACGCTAAGTACGGGGCTATGCTACACAGCCCTGTTCCCAGTACGGCTCCTGCAAGGACCGGGTAGAGGGGGAAACCTCCACTTCCCAGTGCTTAAACCCTTTGATTGCAGCAGTTTGTCACCGCAGCGCAATCAAAGGGTTCCCCTGCTCTGTCGGGTGATCGGGACACCCAGCGACCTGATAGAGCCCGGGTAACGGCTACACCGTCAACCCTGGGGACCTAGATCCTGGGGCTGTTTGTGTAAGAAGCCAGTGATCAAAGCAGACTGTGAGCTGCTCTGATCACTGCCTGTTTCAGACTGACACAGATTATAATGTATTAGCATATATGAATATGCTAATACATTACTAAGTGTAAAAAATAAAATAGTTCTCCTTTTATGGGATTTATAAAAAAAAAAGTACAAAACATAAAAAGTGTAAAAATAAAAAAAAATAGATATTTAATAAAAAAGTAATTGTGCATACATTACACACACAAAAAAAACCTACACATATAAAAAAACAAAGAAGAAAAAAATCTGAAAAAAATTGAAAAAAAATTTTTGTAATTATTTATAAGTGAACTTAAACTTAAACCATAAAGTACAACTCGTCTCAAATAAAACAAGGCCTCATCGAACTGTGTCATTGAAAAAATAAAAAAGTTACAACTGTTGAAACACAAGGAGGCAAAAACTGAAAAAATGTTCTGGTCATTAAAGAGGTTGTCTCACTACAAGGATTGCTTTTTATATTAAAGATCTTGCAAAAACAAGTCACTTTGCAATATGTGTCCATTACCAGTCCCCTACCTATTCCAAGATATCCACTCTTGTATGAGCTGCATCAGCTCCTTAGGTCGCTATACCTACAGACCTGTTTGAGCTATCCTAATAGGCTGCCAGCACTGGTTTCTATAGCTACAGATCTGGCTTCTACTGCAGCCTAGTGGAAGCCAGTAAACACGCCCCTGAATTCAAAGTGAAACCAAGAAAACAGGACTGAAGTAAGATGAATCAATGTAGTGAGACAACCCCTTTAACTACCTTTCAGGCATTTAGTTTAAGGGGTTAACCTCCTCCCACTGCAGCGATCTTTGTTTACTTCATGTTAGGCTATGTCCACACTGCAGTAGACAAAAAACGACCTGAAAACGAATTACTAAAAACGTTCATGAAGTGTTTTCTGTCCACTGCCTGTCAAAAGCAGCTGAAAAAAACGTCCGTTTTTTGGCGCGTTTTTCGTTTTTTGGAGCGTTTTTTGAAGCGTTTTTTGGAGCGTCTTTGCTCTGCTTTTTAATGTATGCACAAATTAAGCCATTGGATGTAAACTACACCCTACAGGTGGAGTTAACATGTTAAGTAGTCACTTCCTTTAGATCACTGTAGCCATTGTGAGCACATTGTCCGTTTTGTGCTACTATTAAATTTTGCACCACATTCTTGCACCAGAATCCACAAAAACCCACATTATCTTCCTAAACAGCAAGATAACTGTATAAGCATCAAAATCTGTAAAGAAAAGGATTTTAGCGGCAAAATCCCAAAAAACGCATTATTGCGCCAAATTCCGTAAAAAAAAAATTTTAGTGTCAGAAGCGAGATCACTTTATTAGCGCCAAAATATGTCAAAAAAAATTATTTTAGTGGCAAAAAACGTAAAAAAACGGATTCTTGCGCCAAAATCCGTAAAAAAACGTATTTTAATCGCCAGAGGCGAGATAACGTTGTTAGCGGCAAAATCTGTAAAAAAAAATATTTAAGTGCCAAAAAACTTAAAAAAACGGATTCTTGCGCAAAAATCCGTAAAAAAAAATTATTTTTGCCGTCAGAAGCGAGATAACGTTATTAGCGCCAAAATCTGTAAAAAAAATATTTTAGTGCCAAAAAAAGTAAACAAACGGATTATTGCGCCAAAATCCGTAAAAAAACGTATTTTTGGCGTCAGAATCGAGATAACGTTATTAGCACCAAAATATGTAAAAAAATTATTTTAGTGCAAAAAACGTAAAAAAACGGATTCTTGCGCCAAAATCCGTAAAAAAAAACGTATTTTTGCCGTCAGAGGCGAGATAACGTTATTAACGGCAAAATCTGTAAAAAAAATAATTTTAGTGCCAAAAACCGTGAAAAAACGGATTCTTGCGCCAAAATCCGTAAAAAAACATATTTTTGGCGTCAGAGGCGAGATAACGTTAACGCCAAAATCTGTAAGAAAAATAATTTCAGTGCCAAAAAACGTAAAAAAACGGATTCTTGCGCCAAAATCCGTAAAAAAAATTATTTTTGGCGTCAGAAGCGTGATAACATTATTAGCGCCAAAATCTGTAAAAAATAATTATTTTAGTGCCAAAAAACGTAAAAAAATGGATTCTTGCGCCAAAATCCGTAAAAAAATGTATTTTTGGGGTCCGAAGCGAGATAACTTTATTAGCGTCAAAATATGTAAAAAAAAATATTTTAGTGCCCAAAAAATTTAAAAAAACGGATTCTTGCGCCAAAATCCGTAAAAAAAAGTATTTCTGGCGTCAGAAGCGAGATAACTTTATTAGCGGCAAAATATGTTAAGAAAAGAATTTTAACACCAAAATCCGTAAAAAAACCGGATTCTGGCGCCAAAATCCGTAAAAAACGTATTTTCAGCGTCAGTAGCGAGATAACTTTATTAGCGCCAAAATATGTTTAGAAAAGGATTTTAGCATCAAAATCTGTAAAAAAAAAATGAATTCTGATGCCAAAATCTGTAAAAAAACTTATTTTTAGCGAAAAAAATATGAATTGCGCAAAAATCGTTAGCGACCAAAGCATGATCATTTTATTACAAAAGGTACAAAAAAGGACACATAAGACACTTGTATGCAATTTTGATAAGGATTAACCTTTGTTACCACCCATTATAGGTGGTAACTTTGGTCTCTGGGAGGGTTTTCAATGAAAAATCGCGGCAAAAAACACGCCAAAAGACGTCCTGTAGTAAATTTTCTGCCCGGCTCTGGCGTTTTTTTAGAGCATGTTGCAAAATACGACCAGTAAAAAAAAAACGAGCAGAAAAAAGAAGCTCAGTGTAGACAGCAGGCCGTTTTTACAATAGAAGTCTATGGGAGATGATTCAGCGTTTTTTCCAGCGTTTTTAGAAAACGAAAAACGCTGAAAAAACGGACGTTTTTCTGTGCAGTGTAGACATAGCCTTAGATTTTTCCTACCCACCTTTCAAGAGCTATATCTTTTTTATTATTCCATCTATATAGCTGTATGGAGCTTATTGGTTGTGGGAGAATAAGTACTTTTTAATGGTACCATTAAAGGGGATTACTCACTACAAAGAATAGCTTCCAATATGAAGGGACAATCAAGAGAAGAATTTTCTAAATACATTGGTCAATAGATTTTACTTTAGTCCTTAGATAAGAGTAATTTTAGGTGCTCTAAGTGCATTCAGGTTTCTATGGTTCTCTGACCATAACTCTGTTATCTGATTAGAGCAGAGAGCTTAGAGCACGGAGCGACGTCACCCCATAGGTGGACAGATCACACTCCCCCAGTTTGGAAAAAAAACAATTATCTCTAACAAGATAACAGATAAGCCTTTATTTTCAGTCCTCACAGCACATTTACCTTCTGTTTACTGCAAAAATAACATCCCCTGTACTTTTCAGTGTAACAGCTCAGCTACTTACAAAGGTCCTAGATATGCTAATCATTGCTATAGAACCACCCACAACCTGAGGAGACTGAGTGTAAAACTGCTTGTGACTCAGTGAAACAGCCTTTTAACCCTGCAACATACAATGTGCTGGGAAGCAGAAAAAAAAAACAATTGTGCAGTTTTGGGGGAGTTCACAATGCAGTAAAAATGCATATTCCAGCGATGCCAAAGTTTTCCTTATGTTTTAATACAAAATTAAACACTTTTTGTCAAATGTGTTTTGCATTGCTATTTTCTGAGACCATTTAATTTATTTTTTTTTTCCATTCACAGAACTTAGTGAAGGTTTATTTTTTTGTGGGCTAAAGCATAGTTTTAATTTATACCATTTTGGAATTCACACTACTTTTTAAACAGTCTTTACTCCAATTCTTTATGGTGGCAAAGAGGTCAAAACACACAGAAATGGGCACCATCGGTCTGACACTGATGACTTATCCTTAGGACGGGTCATCAACATTAACGTCCTAGAAAACTCTTGTAATACAAATCATTGTGATACAAATTTCAATAGATTTCCTTGCAACAGCTGATCATTGTATAACTAGTTTCATGTATGTAGCCCTAAATGTTGCATTACATAAGCAGGGGCCCATGATCTGTGTTTTCTTACCATTAGACGTTAAAGAGGTTATAGTTGCTTGAGTAGTTCTCTGTTCGGTTGGAGCAAACTTGTGAAAAAATTATATGAATAAAGTAAAAATTGGATGTTACCATTCCATGAATACTGTTATGTTATAAAAAAAAAATTCACAGAACTAGATGACAGTTATTTGAAAACCTTGTACAGGGTCTCTTAAAGAGGCTGTCTACTTCATATAATGGCACTTTGTTAGGAGGGCTCCCAAAGATAAGCTGATCACAAGATGATACCTCCATTGATCAACTGTAATCTGTGTAAGAATTCAGAATTTAGGGGGACATGTATGAAACGGGCTGTGCCAGTTTTCTGCCATTGTGTGAGACAAAAAATGCTGTCATAGGCCCTGTGTGAAGTATGTATAAAAGGATTTGCGCCCAAAATGGGTGCACGTCCAACATCCTCAACACTTTTGTCCATGCCAATTCTTAGGGGTTGTGTTGTGCCATATTCATAAAATTAGACACATTAATGAATGCGTCTCTAAAGAATAGTGCACTAGACCATGCCATTTTCAAAGTGACGAGGCTAAAACAAAATTTGGCACAAACACTATTTGAGACACTTTTTGGCGCATACATGGTCTCACAAGGGGACACATTATAAAGACACTTCCATACATACTGACAAATGCTACACTAACCAATGGAGACGTACCACTGTTTAGCGTGAGACAATTTTCATACACGTGCCCCCTAGTGTTTCACTACTCTATCGCGCCACCACAGGGGAAATAAAGCATTACACCATATTCATTGAAACCTATGGAGTGTCTGTACTGTATAACAAACAGGCATGCAGAGTCTTTCAGAGCCAGAAATGCTCTCTGTAGCCATTCACAAGTCTGATTATTACATGAAGGTCCTGAATGGGGACTGCCTCTATTAACATAGGAAAAAACTTTAAAACAAAAATTCTCACAGGTTCAAAATTTTTGACTTTCTAAGGTTAAAATATGTTCCTCGTTCCCCGGACATTTATGAATTTGCTGATACATCCACTTCAAAGTCTCCCTGAATGTATGAAACCATGACAATCTAAATATTTTAATTTTTCTTTTCTCAGCATCTCACCATAAAATTTATTGCTCCCATATCTGAGTGAAATACTCAATAAGTCACCTGGAGTTAAAGTATGTGACCCCTCTTCTACATATTTTCTCACTTAGTGCTAAAGAAAATGCTTCTATCGTCATCATCATCAATTGACAAGCCAACAGCAAGCTCAGTGAGTCAAGCCCCATTGATTATCTGTAGTACCTAATAATAGCATTGGTAATGTCACATGATACGTGCTGTCCATCCTCAGGGTTTTGACATACAGATTTGAGCTATGTAACACATCTGATCTGTATGTACAGTACTCAAAGAATAAAGAAAGACGTAGCTCTCACCTGTCCGTCTTCAGGATAAGTTCTTGTGGCTCTGTACAGTATTTGACTACTTGAAGTTGACAAAGCTTAAAACGAGTTA
>JAODAL010061325.1:0-20393 GCA_025379985.1 Phyllomedusa bahiana | reverse complement strand
TTGATTTTTATTTTGCTTAGTGTGAGATTTTTTATTAGTTTTCTTTTGGGGCCCTGAGGTCTGGTTACTGTTTTGGGTGGACCTGGATTAGTTGAGATCCAAATAAAAGGCGCAGGGTTTTACGGGGGAAGGGGCTTAGGTTTTTTGTTAAGTGAATTTGTATGTAAGTTAAAACAGGACGTTAAATTAACTCCAGAAAAAAGGTTTTTTTTCCCCCGTTTTGGATAGTGCGGGGAAGGGGTTTTTTTGCTCTTTTTGGGGAGTGCCCCTTTTAAAGAAGATTTCACCTCATGTGCCCCAGGGGAGGCTGGAACCTGTCTTCACAGTCATCTGTTGGAACATGGAACTACAGTGCCAGCTTTTCCCCATAAGTTTTCCTTTTGTAACTAGGGACAGATGTAACGGACGGTGTAAGTCGGGGACTGCCGTATTAGGATTGGTCTGGGTCTGAAAATTATTTTTTGTTCATCTGGAAGCTGAAGTTTAGGTTTTGGTTAAAAGGTCTAAATTTTGGGTCGCTGGATTAATTTTTCAGTTTTAATCGAAATCTTGATTTATATAGGGTCTGGTCTGGGGTATGCATTAATTTGGGGGTCTGATCTGGGGTCTGCATATTAAGTCTTTATACTCTGGTCTGGAGGCTGATTGTATTAGGGTTGTGGTCTGAGGTCTGGAATATCTATGTGTTGCGGTACCAGGATTAGTCTAGTCTGAGAACCTAATTTATTTAGGGTAAGAAGAAAACAGCTCACCTCCTCCAACGTGCGCAAGCATGGTGTAGGTATGGCCCAAAAAATTTTATCGGTTCTGGGCGCCACCCCTCCTCAATTCAAAAAATGCAATAGGTAATGAAACCAGCTTGTAGACTTGCTCCAAAAAAAATTCTTGGGCCCCAAAGTGGGGGCTTCTTAAAACATCAAATTTATTTACCCATGAAAATCGTATTAAAAGATCACAGCAGTTATGCCGTACCCCAAACAAACGAGGAGACTCAGTGCGAGCTTAATCGTGGCAGGTAAGCAGACCGACGCGTTTGGGGTCACATGACCCTTACTATGGTACTCTAACAACCTGATAGAATCTATTTAGTACACCCAATAAAAGAACAATTTGCATATTTACAAAAAAAAAAAAAAAAAGACACATAGTATCATAAGAATACAATATGATAAAAACAATGTAATAACCTACAATATATTTTAGTATGTTATTGGATATCCTGTCTCGTTATTCAGACCCTTGGAACCATTGTATTTAGATGGAAAAACCACCACGCCTCTCTTGCCCTAAAAAGCTTCCTCATGTTGTCGCCCCACCCGTGGTGGAATAGAAATACGTTCAATTCCTACAACAGAGCAAGAACTTAAGTTGCCGCCATGTACTTCAGAGAAAATGTTTAGAGACGGATGAACATTTAATAATCAGTTTTAATTGCATTACAGGGGACAGATGCCGCGAATGCGTGATTATTCAATTGGGCCAGTAGTGCAGCCTTCATATTGGCCATACAAGTTTTACAACTGATCAGGTAAACAAAACGTATTTGTGTTACAATTTATGAAAGTTTTTATCTGGAATTTTTTTTTATTACTGTATGATTTAAAAAAAAAAGTGGTTTGTCTTTTCAATATAATTGCATGTAATGCAAATCTTATGACCACAACCGTAGAAACCGTGTACTAGTAAGCCAATTTTGAGGAGTATTAGAACTGGATAAAAAACAGACTCGTGTGAAATACGCAGATCTATTGTTGGGGCTCTGCGGGACACAAAACTGAATCTTTTAAAATCTTTTTTATTGTTGGATTCACATAAAGTATCGGAAATGTGTTTTAATATTATATAACAATTTTGCTAAATTGTTGCTATAACTAGTTGAAAAAGTTTAGCCATTACTGTGGATATTTCGTCTGTTATGTTTTTTCAAGAATAAATTGATCTATCTATTTCAATTAACTTTGGCCTACAGCATGTTTCCAGTTGTTCGTGATGTATATCCCATTTGTTGCAATTTATCACATAAATATTTTCTGTTGTGATTTCAAAAAGTCACCAGTTGTAGTAACAGTTACGCTTAATCCTTATGAGTTCTACCTACCGGGATGTTGTTGGTGACATGGGTAGGGTGACATGAATCACTCTCAAGATCGTTATCCTGGCATAGATTTGAAGAAAGTTTGACCACTATTTGTTTGTCCTTTTTTTTCCCCAACCAATAGAGTAACATCTAAATAGTTGATGGTATACAAATTATGTTCAAACGTAAAACTTAAGCGCATATTGTTGTTGTTAATGTACTGTAAGAAATTATGAAGGAAAGACATTGTAGAGCTTGAACAGGTACAAAGGCGGGCAACAAAAATAATAAAAGGGAGACTGGGGTGGACTACAGGACACAGAAGATTAGCAAGATTGGGGTTATTTAGTTTAGAAAGAAAAGACGGCTTTGGGGGGACTTAATAAATATGTTTAAATACATCAAAGGTCAATATAGAGATCTCTCCCAAGAATTTATTTAAACCCAGGGCTGTATTCTAGGAACAAGGGGGCATCCTCTCGTCTTGAGGAACGAAAGTTTCTACATAAAACATAGAAAGGGATTCCTTTACTGTAAGAGCAGTGAGACTGTTAGAACTCTCTGCCAGAGGGAAAAGTTGTCATGGTGAAATTCACTAACAGAGTTCAAAAAGGGTTTGGATGCATTTCTGGAGCGTTATAATATAACAAGTTATAGTGTCTAGGATTCTGGAGAGGGGTCATTGATCCGGGGTTTTTTCCGATTGCCAGTTTGGGAGTCGGGAAGGAATTTTTCCCAAAAATGAGAACAATTGGCTTTTTAAACCTCAAGGGGCTTTTTTTGCCTTCCTCTGGATCAACATCTTAGCACAACAGGCTGAACTGGATGGACATTTTGTCTTTTTTCGGCCTTACAAACTATGAAACTATGTACTGTATCTAGACCTCCCGTCCAGATAAAAACTAGGTAGTTCAATTACCTGGTTTCCTGAAGACACGAAACAACTTATTACACATTGGAGAGAATTTCCTGACCGACCGGGGGGGTCCTGGCTGTCTTGTGATGTGGTGCATGCATCCCACATGGCCAGGCCCTCTCGGTCCTACAGGATTTCCTATACAAATACAGTACTTTTTCCAAAGAAAAACAGCATTTCATTATTTTGGCAGTAGAATTTCACATAATTTTTTTAATGTTTAATAAAAAATTTTTTCAGACAAGTAACCGGTGTGCCATGGGAGCACATTTTTCACCTTTTTTGGCGAACATATACATGGCCTTTTGGGAAAGAAAAAATACCTTTTCAATCCCATCATCCCTTTGTACATTGTATTAAATGGTTTTTAAAGCCCTGGTTTTTATCTGGACGGAGGGTCTAGATACAGTACAAAATTTTCTTACAGTACATTAACAACAACAATGGGCTTAAGTTTTACGTTTGAACATAATTTGTATACCATCAACTATTTAGATGTTACTCTATTGGTTGGGGGAGGACAAACAAATAGTGGTCAAATTTCTTCAAATCTTGCACAGGAATTACGATCTTGAGAGCTGATTCATGTCACCCCTTCCCATGTCACCCAAAAACATCCCGGTAGGAGAACTCATAAGGATTAAGCGTAACTGTACTACAACTGGTGACTTTGAATCCCCAACGAAAATATTATGTGATAAATTGCAACAAAGGGGATAAACATCCAACAACTGGAACATGCTGTAGCCAAAGTTAATGAAATAGATAGATCAGATTAATTCTTGAAAAAACATAACAGACGAAATATCCACAGTAATGCTATAACTTTTTCAACTAGTTATATTCTGTGGGGCTTGTGAACAGCTCAATGGCTGAACAAACATGAACCCAGTAGCTAGCAACTTTGCCATTTATGCTGACTGGGAAAAAGATCACATGTGCAGCTAATTGATAGAGCAAGATGAAAAACTGCACACCAACTTCAACACCTATTCACACCAGCAGCAGAAAAGCCGCAGTATTTAAAGCAAAGGGAAAATTGCAAAAGATGCAAAGTAACCCAATAGAACAATCACTCATACAACCTCAGGGCATGAGGAGGTGGTTGCCGGTACTACATTTTCATATAATAAGGCGATACAAAAGTGTGCCATAAATATAGATACGTGTGGTACACAATGCTGGCTTACAAACTATTAGTGACACCCGTACTAATAGACCAGGCGGGCTGCCCAGCACTTTCTAAGTGTCCAACACAACACTGGCACACTCTGCTCCCCAGCACTGTTGGGCAAATAAAAAAGGGCATACTGGAAAAATATTAAATATGAGGTATTCGTTTGTAATGGGGCCCCATAACACAAGCTCACAAGCCTCTTCACGGCTCATATTTAATATTTTTCCAGTATGCCCTTTTTTATTTGCCCAACAGTGCTGGGGAACAGAGTGTGCCAGTGTTGTGTTGGACACTTAGAAAGTGCTGGGCAGCCCGCCTGGTCTAATAGTATGGGTGTCACTAATAGGTTGTAAGCCAGCAATGGTGTACCACACGTATCTATATTTATGCACTTTGTATCGCCTTATTATATGCAATTGTAGTACCGGCAACCACCTCCCTCATGCCCTGAGATTGTATGAGTGATTGTTCTATTGGTTACTTTGCATCTGTGCAATCTCCCCATGCATTATACTGCGGCTTTTCTGCATGCTGGTGTGAATAGGTGTTAAAGTTGGTGTGCAGTTTTTCATCTTGCTCTAGCAATTAGCTGCACATGTGATCTTTTTCCCAGTCAGCATAAATGGCAAAGTTGCTAGCTACTGGGTTCATGTTTGTTCAGCCATTGAGCTGTTCACAAGCCCCAAAGAATTGGAGTGGTTTTTTGAGTAAGTAATGTCCCATTTTTGTATGTTTCAACTAGTTATAGCAAACAATTTAGCAAAATTGTTAATATTATTAAAACACATTTACCGATACTTTATGTGAATCCAACAATAAAAAAGATTTTAAAAGATGTCAGGTTTGTGTCCCGCAGAGCCCCAACAATAGGATCGCGTATTTCACCGAGTCTGTTTTTATCCAGTTCTAATACTCCTCAAAATTGACTTACTAGTACAGGTTTCTACGGTTGTGGTCATAGGATTTGCATTACATGCAATTATATTGAAAAGACAACCACTTTTACATCATACAGTAATAAAAAAAATTTCCAGATAAAAACTTTCATAAATTGTAACACCAAATACGTTGTTTACCTGATCAGTTGTAAAACTTGTATGGTCCAATATGTAGGCTGCACTACTGGCCCATTGAAGATACGCATTCGTCGGCATCTGTCTGATGCCAATAAAACTGAATTATTTAAATGTTCAGCCGTCTCTAAACATTTCTCTGAAGTACATGGCGGCAACTTAAGTTCTTGTTCTGTTGTAGGATTTGAACGTATTTCTATTCCACCACGGGGGGGGGCGACATCATGAGGAAGCTTTTAGCAAGAGAGGCGTGGTGGATTTTCCATCTAGATACAATGGTTCCAAAGGGTCTGAATACGAGACAGGATATCCAATATCATTATTAACATATATTATGAGGTTATTACATTGTTTTTATCATATTGTAGTTCTTATGATACTAGTGTGTCTTTTTTTTTTTTTTTTTGTAATATGCAAAATGTTCATTAGTGGGTGTACTTAAATAGATTCTTCAGGTGTTAGATGTACCATGAGTAAGGGTCATGTGACCCGAAACGCGTCGGTCTGCTTACCTGCACGATTAAGCTCGCACTGGGAGTCTCTCGTTTGTATACGGCATAACTGCTGTGATCTTTTAATACAATTTTCATGTAATAAATTTGGATGTTTTTAAGAAGCCCTGCAAGAGAATTATTTTGGAGCAAGTCTACAAGCTGGTTCATTACCTATTGTAATTTATTTAGGGGTCTGGTCTGGGGTCTGAATATAATTTTTTTTCTCTAACCTGGTGGCTGAATTTATTAGAGTTTTGGCTTGAGGTGTGGATTATCGGTGTTGCAGTACCTGGATTTGTCTGGTCTGAGATCCTAATTTATTTTAGGGGTCTGGTCTGAGGTCTGGTTTAACTTTAGGGTCTAATCTTGGGTCTGAAATAAATTTTTGCTCTGCTCTGAATCTATTTAGGGGCTCTGGTCTGAGGTCTGAATACTCTTGGGGGTCCTCGTGCGTGTTTGCTGCGATTTGTCTGTCCAGGGGGTAGAGGTGGTCCCTTATTCCATCTGTGAATGTATAACCAGATCACACAGCTGGAGCTCAATCCCTGCAGCTTCTTATATAGTCTCACCCCAAAGGCGAGCAAAAAAAACCTCCCATCAAAAAAAGAAGAACATTTTTAGTTTATTAGGTTTTGGGGAAGGCCTTTGGGGGAAAATTATCGGGGAAAATTCAAAAATGTGGGAAGCGTTCCCCAATTTTTGGGGAAAGAATCCATTTTATTATTTTTATTATTATTTTTAAATTATTTTTTTTAATTTTAAAAATTTATTTTAAAGCCCCAAAGACCCCCCGGCCTGTAAAATCGGGGGGGGTCACATACATAAAAAGTAAAAATGATACAAAAAAAACAATGAAAACTACAACGGGTTAAAAGGGGGAAGAGGACACGCCGGGAAAAAAGGCTTACAATCAACCCAAGGAGGGGGGGATAAGAGACAGGAGGGGGGGGGGCCCAGCCCTTTTGTGGGGTATTTTAAATGGCAAGCGGGGTTTTTTTGTAGGTTTAGGAAAATCCTAAAAGAAAGGGGGTTTTTTCGGGTTTGCTTTTGAAGTTGGTGGGGGGGGGAGGGGAAAAGAGAGTCTGATGTGTTGGGCGGGTGAGTTCCAGAGTGGGGTGAAGCACGGGAGAAGCCCTTGGAGACGGTTTTTTAGGAGCGATGAAGGGAAAGCAAGGAAAAAGGCCTGTTAGGGGGAGTTTCGTGAGGGGAGATTTTTGGGGGTTTAAAAGGAAAGATGTTTTGGAGGGGGAGGAAAAGGAGAGCCTTGTAGGTCAGGGTTTAGCAGCTTAAAATTTAAATTTAGCTGGGAAAGGGGAAAAACCCAAAGGGAAAGGGGTTGACAGAGGGGAGAGGCAGGGGAAAGAAGCGAGGAGAGAGGGGGGTAAGAGGGGCGCGGGGTTTAAGGATGGAAAAGGGGGGGAGTGAGGGTGCAGCGGGGGGGCCATTTAAAAGGGAAAGGTTGCAGTAGTCAAGGCGGGAGAGGGAAAAAGGGCAGGGAAACCCAGCATTTTTTAGTGTCTTTACCCGAAAAAACGAGCGGATGCGAGGATGTTTTTCAGGGGAGGGGGCCGGCAAAAGGCGAGGGTTTGGATGGGGTTTTTGAAAAAAATAAAGCAAAAGTCTGGGTTCCCCAAACCCCGGGACTTGGGGTACCGGTGAGGTGTAGACCCTTGGGACTAGTTAGAGAGATCGGGGGGGGGGGGCAGGGTGATTTTGGAGGGTGGAAAGATGAGGGATTCTGTTTTTTCCACATTTAGTTTTTTGGAACGGATGAGAAAAGGAAAATGGGGGACAACATTCGGGGAAACCGGGAGAGAAAGGAAGGTGACATCGGGGCCAGAGAAAAAAGAGTTGGGTAAGTCAGCAAAAGGGTTGGAAATAAAAAACCCAAGGAGGCTATGAGTGAGCCCAGACCAAGAGTAAAAAGAGAGAAGAGTAGAGGACCCGGGCCTGACCCCTCGGGGACACAAACAGAGAGAGGGCGAGAGAAAGAGGTGGAGCGAAAAAGGGGGGGGAAAGATGCTAAATTTCCCCGTTTCAGTGAGGTACGGGAGATCCGGGGAAAGACCCAAGCCCAAAGATCCCGGGGAGGGGGAGGATTTGTAGCGGGGAGGGAAGGGGCGACAGTGGGCGAAGGCAGAGGCAGGCCCAGGAGGGGGGGGGGGGAAGCACAAGTAGGGGCAGGAGGCTTTGGCAGTTGCTGGTCTTTGGGTTTTTTTGGTTGGGGGGGTTTTGGGTTAGGGGGGGGGTCGGAACCAGATTGTAGGGGGTCAAGGAGGATTTGGGAGGAGAGGTGGGAGACGCTAAAGATAGACGTGCGCCGGGGAAAGTTTGGGGCAAAAGGGAGCAGTGAGATGGGGCGTAGTTGGACAGAGAGGAGGGATCAAGGGTTTGGTTTTTTTAAGGAGGGGAGTGCAGTAGAAAGTTTGAGGAGGAAGGGAAAAGATCCCCAGGTTAGCGATAATTTAAAAAAGATGGGCAGGGGGGGAATGAAACCCAGCACTAAGGTCGGGGTTTAAGGGTTTTTATGGCAGGGGTAAATTTTAAAAGGTGGTGGGGTTTGGGAAAAGGACAGTAGAGGGGAAAAGTTTAAACAAGTGAAAGAGTGGGAAAACAGTTAAGGGGGAAAAGCTTTGTGCAGATATAGGGGAGGGGTGGACACTGGGGGGTGAAGCCCTTTTTTTTGATAAGGGGTTTATGTTTTTGTAGGAAGGAATTTTCAAAGTCGTCTGCTTTAAAGGAGAGAGGGTGGAAAGGAGGTGCTGGTGGGGGGGAGGGGATTTAAAAGGTGTTAAATAGTTAAATGTTGCCCTCCTGAGTAGTACACCCATAAGTGATTGTCCCCCTGGGGGGAGGGGATTTCCCAGCAAGAAAATCGATGTCACAGGTAGAAATGTCCCAATTGGTTGGAGTGAAAACCCAGATTTCGAGTACTAAGGGCCCCTTTTTTCCCCAGATCCCAATTTGACCCGTGTGGGGCCCCGGTGGTGGTGTTGGCTCTATAACTCCCCACAGTGGGGGGCCCCCGGATGGTGGTGTTGGCTTATGGCCCCCTCCACACGGGGGGGGCCCGGGGGGTGTTGGCCTAAAAACCCCCAGCGTTGGGGAGTCCCTGGTGGGGGTTTTGGGCTTATGGACCTCCAGCACTTGGGCCCTTGTTTGTGGTTTTGGGCTCTATGGCCCCCCCAGCGCTGTGGGGCTCCTGGAGGGGGGTGTTGGCTTATGCCCCTCCAGCAGTGGGGGGCCCCTGGATGGTGGTGTTGGCTCTAGGTTTCTCCAGAGCGGGGGGCCCCTGGTGGGGTGTTGGTTATAACCTTCAGAGCTTGGGCCCCTGGTGGTGGTTTTGGGCTCTAGGACCCCCAGCAGTGGGGACCCCCTGGATGATGGTTTTTGGGCCAGGGACCCCCCAGCAGCTGTGGGGCCTTGGTGGTGGTGGTTTGGCTTAGGACCCTCCAGCAGCTGGGGGGCCCCTGGTGGTGGTGTTGGCTCTATGGCCCCTCCGCAGTTGGGGGGCCTGAATGGTGATGTTGGCTTAGGCCCCTCCAGCAGCTGTGGGACCCCCTGGTGGGGGGGGTTGGCTCTATGGACCCCCCAGCGTGGGGGGTCCCTGGAGGTGGTGTTGCCTAGGGCCCTCCAGCAGCGTGGGGGCCCCCTGGATGGGGTTGGCCCTATGGACCCCCGCGCTGTGGGGTCCTGGATGGGGTTTTGGCTTTTGGCCCTCCAGCAGCTGTGGGGCCCTTTGGGTGGTGGTGTTGGCCTATGGACCCCCAGCACTGTGGGGCCCCTGGTGGTGGTGTTGGCTCTATGGACCCCAGCAGCTGGGGGGGGGGCCCTGAATGGTGATGTTGGTCTAGGCCCCTCCAGGTTGGGGGAGCCCCTGGATGGTGGTTTGGTTATGGCCCCCTCCAGCAGCTGGGGGGTCCTGGATGGTGGTGTTGGCTTTGGGACCCTCCGCATTGGGGGGCCCCCGGGATGGTGCTTTTGGCTTAGGCCCCTCCAGCGCTTGGGGCCCGGGATGGTGGTGTTGGCTTAGGGACCCTCAGCAGCTGGGACCCCCTGGTGGTGGGTTGGCTCTAGGGCCCCCTCCAGCACTGTGGGCTCCTGGATGGTGGTGTTGGCTCTAGGACCCCCAGCAGCGGGGGGCCCCCTGGATGGTGGTTTTGGGCTCTAGGCCCCTCCAGCAGTTGGGGGGCCCCCGGGGATTGTGCTGTTTTGGCTCAGGTTTTTCCCCAAAAAGCTGTCCCCCCTGGATGGTGGTGTTGGCTCTTAGACCTTCAGCAGTGTGGGGCCCCGGGGGTGGTGTTGGCTCTATGGACCTCCAGCACCTGGGGAGCCCTGGATGATGGTGTTGGCTCTATGGACCCTCCAGCAGTTGGGGGCCCCCTGGAGGTGGGTTGGCTCTAGGCCCTCAGCGCTGTGGGGCCCCTGGTGGTGGTGTTGGTTATGGACCTCCGCAGCTGTGACCCCTGGATGGTGGATTGGTCTAGGGGACCCCTGCAGTGTGGGGGGCCCAAAAGGTGATATTGGCTCTAGGGGACCCCCCAGCACTGTGGGACCCCTGGATGGTGGTTGGCTCTATGGCCCCTCAGAATTGGGGGGCCCCCTGAAAATGGTGAGTTGCTCATGGCCCCACAGCGCTGTGGGAGCCCCTGGATGGGGGTTTTGGCTCTATGGACCCCCCAAAGTTGGGGGGCCCCCTGGATGGTGGTGTTGGCTCTATGGACCCTCCAGCAGCTGGGGGGCCCCTGGATGGTGGTGTTGGCTCTATGGTCCTCCAGCGCTGGGGGCCCGGGGATGGTGGTTTTGGCTCTATGGCCCCTCCAGAGTGTGGGGCCCCTGGAGGGGGTGTTGGCTCTATGGTTTCTCAGCGCTGTGGGGCCCCTGGAGGTGGTTTTGGTCTATAGACTCTTAGCAGCTGTGGGGCCCGGTTGGGGGTTTGGCTCATAGCCCCTTCACAGCTGTGGGGCCGGATGGTGGTTTGGCTATGGATCCTCCAGCAGCGGGGGGCCCCCGGGAGGGTGGTGTTCTTTTTGGACCCTCCTGAAACTGTGGAGCCCCGGATGGGGGTGTTGGCTCCATGGCCCCCAGCAGCTGGGGGGCCCTGGATGGGGGTGTTGACTTTTGGGACCCCCAGAGCGGGGTGTGGGGTGTTGTTGGTCTATGGACCCCCACCCTTGGGGGCCCCGGGATGGTGGGTTGGCTTTTGGGTTTCCCCGCAGTTTGGGGGGCCCCTGGAGGTGGTGTTGGTCATGGATCCCCCAGCTGTGGGGATGGTTTTGGGTGTTGGCCAGGCTCCCCGCAGCGGTGGAGCCCTGGATGGTGGTTTTGGCTTAGGGATTTTCCGCGTGTAAGGCCCCTGGCTGGTGATTTTGGGCTCTATTGCTCTCCAGCAGCTGGGGGGGGCCCTGGATGGGGGGTTTGGATCTATAGACCCCCAGCAGTGGGGTCCCCTGGATGGGGGTGTTGGCTCTATGCTCCCCAGCAGCGGGGGGCCCCCGGATGGTGGTGTTGGTCTATGGACCCCCCGCAGTGTGGGGCCCCTGGATGGTGGTCTTGGTCTCTGGACTCTCCAGAGCTGGGGGCTCTGGATGGGGTGTTGGTTATGGCCCCCCAAGCAGTGGGGGGCCCCGGGATGGGGTGTTGGTCTATGGCCCCTCCAGCGTGTGGGGCCCCTGGAGGGTGGTGTTGGCTTATGGACCCTCCTCCCTGGGGGGCCCCGGATGTTGGTGTTGGCTTATGGCTCCTAGCCAGCTGGGGGGCCCCCCTGGGGGGTGGTGGGGCTCTAGGACCCCCAGAGCTGGGGGCCCCCTGGATGGTGGTGTTGGCTTATGGTTTCTCCAGAGCGGGGGGGGCCCCTGGATGGGGGTGTTGGCTTATAGACCCTTTCAGCAGCTGGGGGGGCCCCGGTTTTGGTGGTATTGGCTTTATGCCCTTCAGACTGGGGGGCCCGGATGGTGGTTTTGGGCCCTTTATGGACCCCCACAGGGGGGGCCCCGGGTGGTGGTGTTGGCTTTGGACCCCCCAGCCGTGGACCCCCTGGATGGTGGTGTTGGCTCCAGGGCCCCCTCCCGCTGGGGGGGGGCCCCTGGATGGTGGTGTTGGCTCTATGGACCCTCCACCCTTTTGGGGGCCTTGGAGGGTGTTGTTGGTCTTGGCCCCTCAGCGCTGTGGGGCCCTGGATGGTGGGTTTTGGTCTATGGTTTCCCCACAGTGTGGGACCCCTGGATGGGGGGTTTTGGGCTCTATGGATCCCCCAGCAGCTGTGGGGCCCCTGGATGTTGGTGTTGGCTCTATGGCTCCCCACAGCGGTGGAGCCCTGGATGGGGGGTTTTTGGCTTATGGATTTTCCAGCACTTAAGGCCCCTGGAGGTATATTGGTTTGCCCCTCCAGCAGTGGGGGCCCCCTGGTGGTGGTGTTGGATCTATACCCCCTCCAGAGTTTTGGGGGCCCCCGGGAGGGTGGTGTTGGCTCTATGGCTCCTCAGCAGGTGGGGCCCCCGGGAGGGGGTTTTTGGCTTATGGCCCCTCCAGCAGTGGGGGGCCCCGGGATGGTGGTTTTGGCTCTTGGACTCCCCCAGCAGTGGGGGCCTCTGGGGGGTGTGGCTCTATGGACCCTCCAGCAGCTGGGGGGCCCCGGGAGGTGGTGTTGGCTCTAGGCTCCAGCAGGTGGGGCCCCTGGTGGTGGTGTTGGCTTTTGGGACCCCAGCAGCTGGGGGGCTCGGGATGGTGTGTTGGCTTATGGCCCCTCCAGCAGCTGTGGGGCCCTGGATGGTGGTGTTGGTCTATGGTTTCTCAGCGGTTGGGGCCCCTGGAGGGTGGTTTGGTCTAGGGATCTCCAGCAGCTTGGGGCCCCTGGTGGTGTGGTTGGCTCAGGGATCCTCCAGCAGCTTGGGGGCCCCTGGATGGGGGTTGGTCTATGGACCCCCAGCCTGTGGGGCCCCGGATGGTGGGGGTTAGGGTTTTCCCCAGAGTGGGGGCCCCTGGAGGGTGGTGTTAGCTCAGGCCCCCTCCAGCACTGTGGGGCCCTGGAGGTTTAACGCCCTCCATAGTGGGGGCCCCCCGGAGGGTGGTGTTGTTATGGACCCTATCGCTGGGGGCCCTGGATGGTGGTGTTGCTCTAAGACCCCCGCAGTGGGGGCCCCCTAGAGTTGGTGTTGGTCTATGGCCCCCCCAGAGTTGGGGGCCCCGGATGGTGGTGTTGGTCTAGGGACCCCCAGAGTGGGGGGCCCCGGATGGGGTGTTGGCTCTATAACCCTCCAGCAGCTGGGGGGCCCTGGTGGTGGTGTTGGCTCAAGAACCCCCAGCAGCTGTGGGGCCCCTGGTGGGGGGTTGGCTCTAGTCTCCCCCCAAGGTTAGGAATGCAGCGGCTCCAGATATTGTGACCCCCTACCATGCCCTTAGGAGTCATCCTCCCATCAGCTGCTGTGGGGGCTGCACACCCCGTCAGTCGGATATCAAAATAATGGCCACAATAAGGGGATGTTGTGTGTATGAATTTTAATTTGTATAATATGTGTATATATCTTTTATATAAATATAATTATATATATATATATATATATATACATACTCTAGACTATCTATCTCTCTCTATGTATATGTAAACACGGCAACTAATAGATCCATATACCTTAGTGTGTCCAAAATACTGACACCATGTGGATAAACAACCACACGACATGCTGTATATATGGACCAATAGAGTGGGATGTGACACCTAAATATTTGTACTCTAGAGGATACTGTGGCCCCGCACTCGTCAGCGGGGGGTGGAGTTTGCGGGGTCTGATGCTGTGCCACCCCCCAGTGACTCCTGCTGCCCTCACAGTGATTCGCCCACACGAATGTGCAGGGGGATGTGGGTGACACTTAGTGAATGAAGCCATCTTATCCAAACTCACTCCACTGTGCCCTGCACTCAGCAGTCTGAAGGATGGACATTTATATGTATATACATTGCAACCATTGTCCTGGGACCAGGCATCTACTGGTGTATATATATATATATATATATTATATATATAATTATATATATATATATTTTATATATATATATATTTATATATATTTTATATATAAAATATATATATATATATATATATATATTATATATAATATATATAAATATATATATATTATTTATATATATATTATATATTATATATATATATATATATATATATATATATTTTATATATATATATATATATATATATATTATCCCATTGGCTCACTGACCAGGCAGCCCTCAATCTCCTCCCTCAGGGACACCTGCTTTGTGATCTGTCGGGGTCTCGGGGCATTCCCATACATTCAGGGAGTGTTCCCAGGTGGTCTGGGGGCATTCCCATCCATTCCGGGAGTGTTCCCAGGTGGTCTGGGGGCATTCCCATCCATTCCGGGAGTGTTCCCAGGTGGTCTGGGGGCATTCCCTTCCAATCCAGGAGTGTTCCCAGGTGGTCTGGGGGCAGTCCCATACATTCTTGGAGTGTTCCCAGGTGGTCTGGGGGCAGTCCCATACATTGTTGGAGTGTTCCCAGGTGGTCTGGGTGCATTCCCATACATTGTTGGAGTGTTCCCAGGTGGTCAGGGGGCATTCCCATACATTCCCGGAGTGTTCCCAGGTGATCTGGTGGCATTCCCATCCATTCCAGGAGTGTTTTCAGGTGGTCTGGGGGCATTCCCATAAAGCCAGGAGTGTTCCCAGGTGGTCTGGGGGCATTTTTCCATCCATTCGGGGAAGTTCCAGGTGGCGGGGGGCATTCCCATCCATTCCGGGAGTGTTCCCAGGTGGTCTGGGGGCATTTCCTTCCAATCCAGGAGTGTTCCCAGGTGGTCTGGGGGCATTCCCATCCATTCCAGGAGTGTTTTCAGGTGGTCTGGGGGCATTCCCATAAAGCCAGGAGTGTTCCCAGGTGGTCTGGGGGCAGTCCCATACATTCTTGGAGTGTTCCCAGGTGGTCTGGGTGCATTCCCATCCATTCCGGGAGTGTTTACAGGTGGTCAGGGGGCATTCCCATACATTCCGGGAGTGTTTACAGGTGGTCAGGGGGCATTCCCATACATTCCCGGAGTGTTCCCAGGTGATCTGGTGGCATTCCCATACATTCCCGGAGTGTTTTCAGGTGGTCTGGGGGCATTCCCATCCATTCCGGGAGTGTTCCCTGGTGGTCTGGGGGCATTCCCATCCATTCCGGGAGTGTTCCCTGGTGGTCTGGGGGCATTCCCTCTCAATCTTGGGGCATTCCCTTTGAATTCGGGAGTGTTCCCAGGTGGTCCGGGGGCATTCCCTTTTAATCTCAGGGTATTCCCTTTGCATCCAGGAGTGTTCCCAAATGGTGTAGGAGTCTTCCCTTTCAATCTGGGGGCTTACCCTTTCAGTCTGGGCGTGTTTCGTCTGTTTGTTTTTTTTTACCTCCCTGACAAATTGTGCAAGTTTGCCCTAAACAAAGTAAAGTAACTTTTGTTAAATAAAAGTATTAAAAAAAATTTTTCATTACTATTTTGACATTTTATTTTTATATTTTTTTTCCTTTTCGGCACATACATGTTGTTAACTTGGGAGCCTGTGGGTGACTTCCACCAGAGGTAACCGAGGAGTCAGACACATTGCGATGCTTGAGAAGCAACTGTAGTAACTGCTTTATTGTGGCCAAGCAAATATTTCTTGATTATAGACGAAGGATCGTAGAATAAATTTCATTTTTGCCCGTCCTTCTCTTTTGCCAGTCTTGCCTCAGTTTGTTTCTTTTTTCTGCCGAGGAGGTAACACACACACACAAAAAAAAAAATCGGTGAAGGTCTTTATGGCTTAGATATTTCTTGTAGACATATAACAAGGCCACACACCTATATGGTGCTCTCCCCAAGGAGAAATATTCCCCTTTCTCAGCCACTCATTGCCTCCCACCCAGCCAGCCAGTATCGCTCTGTTCTGCACTGATGAGGGGCAAAACCCGAAACGTTGCTGTATGCAGATGGGTGATACTGGCTTGGCTAATACCCCTTTTGCTTTCTAAAGACTCAGTGGGTCCAAGAGCAAATTGATGGATTTCTTACATCCAATAGAGGGCGCTTGAAATTCTCAGCTCCTTTCCCATAATGCCTTGTGATAAGCAGATGCTTCATGGAGTGCAAAAGGCAATTTCAAATCTCCACCTGCCTATATAGTGCTCTCCCCAAGGAGAGATATTCCCCTTTCTGAGACACTCATTGCTTCCCACCCAGCCAGCCAGTATCTCTCTGCTCTGCACTCATGAGGTGCAAAACCCCGAAACAGTGCTGTATGCAGGGAAGTGATACTGGTTCAGCTTGGTTAATATCCTTTTTGCTTTCTAAAGACTCAGTGGGTTAAAAGCAAATTGAGGATTTGTTACATCCAATAGAGGGCGCTTTTACCTTCTCAGCTCCTTTCCCATAGTGCCTTGTGATATTCAGATGCATCATGGAGGGCAAAAAGGCTATTTCAAATCTCCACACATCCATATGGTGCTCTCCCCAAGGAAAGATATTCCCCTTTCTGAGCCACTCTTTGCCTCCCACCCAGCCAGCCAGTATCTCTCTGCTTTGCACTGCAAAACCCCAAAACAGCTGTATGCAGATGAGTGATGCTGGCTAGGCTAATATCCCTTTTGCTTTCTTAAGACAAAGTGAGGATTTGTTACATCCAACAGAGGGCGCTTGAGCTTCTCAGCTCCTTTGCCATAAAGTGAGACATAATCCTGAGGCCACATAAACAGAGGTTTCTCAGCCGATCCTACAGTTTTGAGTGGTGTATTAAATTGTGCGATTTGTGATAAAAGATGAATTTCAATTGCTCCTCCACCAGAGACTTAAAGGGGTGTTTCCATATCACACATTGATGGCATGTTAATAAGATATTCCATCAGTGTGTGATAGCTGCAGGTTCATCTCTGGAATGGGCCGCTGAAGATCTCGGCTCAGAATGCAGGGCTGCCGGCGCATGCGCACAACCCTCCATTCTGTTCTATGAATAGAACAGAATGGAAGGTTGTGCGCATGCGCAACTGCCTTTCCATTCTGAGACAAGATCTTCGGGTCTGTTCGTCAGATAGGTGCAGTTCCCATCTCTGGACCCCACATCTACTGTATCTTGGTAACAAGCCTCTGAAAGTCTCGGCTCACAATAGAGAGCCAGTTGCGCATGCGCACAACTCTTCATTCAGTTTTAGGGGTGCCTGTTCCAAGATAGGTGCAAGTCCATCTCCAGAATAGCACCCTGAAGGTCTCAGCTCAGAATGGAGAGCCACTTGCGCATGTGCAGAACCCTTCATTCTGTTCTATGAATAGAACAGAATGTGCAACCGGCTGTCCATTCTGAGCTAACACTTTCTGGGATCTGTTCATCAGTTCAGTGTGGGTACCACCTCTCAAACCCACACCTATCTTGGAAATGGGCCCCTGAAAGTTTCAGCTCAAAATAGAGAGCCAGTTGCGCATGTGAACCCTTCATTCTGTTCTGTTTTTAGAATAGAATAGAAAGCTGTGCGCATGCGCGACAGCCTCTCCAGTCTGAGCCAACACTTTCAGAGGGCCCGTTGCTGAAACCCACACCTATCTCAGGAGCAGGCCCGTGAAAGTTCCAGCTCAGAATAGAGAGCCAGCTGCGCATGCGCACAACTCTTCATTCTGTTCTGTTCTTAGAGTAGAATAGAAAGTTGTGCGGATGCGCAATAGGTTCTCTATTCTGAGCTGAAACTTTCAGGGGCCCATTTCTGGGACCCGTACCTATAACCAAAACAGGCCCCTGGAGTCTGTTCTGTGAACAGAACAGAATGGAGAGTTGTGCGCATGCGCAAACGGCTCTCTGTTCTAACCTGAGACTTTCAGGGGCCCCATTTCCGCAATAGCAAGAAAACATTTGTACAAAACCGGCATTGTGCGCCCTTGCACATGGGAGCCTTGTACTTACTGCATTAGGACAGGTAGAAGGTTTTTAAACCACTCGGCTTCTGGATCGATGCAAATTGTATGATTTTTCTTTGTTGTTATCCTAGAAGAGAATAATATCACGTTATTGACCAGGGCTCGCCCACTGTATGTTCCATGAATATTTGGGCTCATACAGGAGGTTACATTGTATCAACCGGATGTTTAGACTCAAACCCCCTCTGATTTTGCAGTGGGGTCCAGGACTCTGAGGTTATCCCTCTACTCGGCTCTGGATATCCACAGACTTAGGGCCACATGTCTGAAAACCGTCTAGGTCTAAAATTCACTTTGTTACCCATAGAAAACCATCAGAGCGCCCCTTTCTTTTCATATAGTGCTCTGGAAAAAGGAGAGGGGCGCGCTGATTAGTTGCTATGGTTAACAAAGTGAGTTTTAGACCTAGACCGTTTTCACACATGTGGGCCTTAGTTTACACCCGGACCAGGCAGTCAAAGGATGTCTCAAATAAATAGATGCACCCAGGGCCGGGATGATGGGTAGGCAGAGGTAGACGATGGCCTAGGGTGCCACCTCTTCCTGTCACGTGGGGGGGGGGGGGGGGGGCACAAACATTACTGTATAACAGTCCTTCATCGTTGTGGCTGCCGGACTGCTGCGCTGTTATCGGCGGCTGTGCTGCTCGGTCCGCCCCTTACTCCGCTGCGTGGCGCCGTCTTCCGCTGAGCACATGACCACAGGCGCTGCGCAGCTACGTGCCTCAGTTCTGTCCGCCGGGCGCCCGCATGTTTCTCCTGGGTGGCGGCGGCCGTGGACAGGCAGGTAGAGTCGGAGCATTCAGAAACAGTTAGTCAGTCACAGTCTGTTACTGCTCCGACTCTACCTGCCTGCCTATATATAGCCCCTATAGCCTACCCTTTTGCCCCGCCTGCCTGTATATTGGCCCTATAGCCTAAACCCCATGCCTGCCCGCTGTATATAGCCCCCTTTGACTACCCTATGCCTGCCTGCTATTATAGGGCCCTTAGCCTACCCCTTTCCCTGCTCCATATATGGTCCTATGCATACCTATGCCCCGCTGCTGAATCATGGCCTTAGCCTACATATGCCTTCTGACTATATACATGGCCCTATAGCCTACCCTATGCCCTGCCTGCCTATATATATGGCCCTATAGCCTACCCTATGCCCTGCCTGCCTATATATAGCCCCTATAGCCTACCCTATGCCCTGCCTGCCTGTATATATGGCCCTATAGCCTACCCTATGCCCTGCCTGCCTGTATACATGGCCCTATAGCCTACCCTAGGCCCTGCCTGCCTATATATATATGGCCCTATAGCCTACCTTATGCCCTGCTTGCCTATATATAGCCCCTATAGCCTACCCTATGCCCTGCCTGCATGTATATATGGCCCTATAGCCTACCCTATGCCCTGCCTGCCTATATATAGCCCCTATAGCCTACTCTATGCCCTGCCTACCAGTATATATGGCCCTATAGCCTACCCTATGCCCTGCCTGCCTATAGATATATGGCCCTATAGCCTACCCTATGCCCTGATTGCCTATATATAGCCCCTATAGCCTACCCTATGCCCTGCCTACCAGTATATATGGTCCTATAGCCTACCCTATGCCCTGCCTGCCTGTATATATGGCCCTATAGCCTACCCTATGCCCTGCCTGCCTGTATATATGGCCCTATAGCCTACCTTATGCCCTGCTTGCCTATATATAGCCCCTATAGCCTACCCTATGCCCTGCCTACCAGTATATATGGTCCTATAGCCTACCCTATGCCCTGCCTGCCTGTATACATGGCCCTATAGCCTACCCTTTTGCCCTGCTTGCTATATATAGCCCCTATAGCCTACCCTCTGCCTTGCCCGCTGTATATATGGCCTATAGCCTACCTATTCCTGCCTGCTTTTTTATAGCCTATAGCCTACCCTATGCCCTGCCTACCAGTATATATGGTCCTATAGCCTACCCTATGCCCTGCCTGCCTGAATAAATGGCCCTATAGCCTACCATATGCCCTTCCTGCCTATATATATGGCCCTATAGCCTACCCTATGCCCTGCCTGCCTATATATAGCCCCTATAGCCTACCTATGCCCTGCCTGCCAGTATATATGGCCCCATAGCCCACCCCCATGCCCTGCCTGCCTGTTAATGGCCCGATAGCCCACCCCAGGCCCTGCCTGCCTATTATATATGGCTATAGCCCACCTTTGCCCCGCTTGCCTATATATAGCCCCTATTAGCCCTACCCTATGCCAGCCTGCTTTTATATGGCCCTATTGCCTCCCTATGCCCTGCCTGCCTATTATATAGCCTTTGCCTTTCTCTATGCCCTGCCTACCAGTATATATGGCCCTATAGCCTACCCTATGCCCTGCTTGCCTATATATAGCCCCTATAGCTACCTATGCCCCGCCTGCCCATTATATATATGCCCTATAGCCTACCCTTATGCTGCCCGCCTTATATTTGCCCCCATAGCCTACCTATGCCCTGCCTGCCCGTGTAAATGGCCTATAGCCTACCTATGCCCCCCTGCCTTTATATAGGCCCTATAGAAAAATTTCTGTTTTCCCCTTGCACCCTTTCCCCGGGATATATGGCCCCATAGCCTACCCCTTTCCCTGCCCGCCTTATAATGGGCCCTTAGCCTCCTTTCCTGGCTATATATAGGCCCTATGCCCCCCTATGCCCTGCTTCGGGAAATGGCCCCTAAGCC
>JAODAL010061324.1:0-20393 GCA_025379985.1 Phyllomedusa bahiana | reverse complement strand
GATCTGTGGCCAGGGTTGTTTTTTCATTTTGGGGGTTCTGTTTGTGGGAGAGGGGCACAGCTCGAAATGGAATTTTTTTGGTTGTTTTTTAAAAGGGGTGTCTGCTCTAAATCAGCGTGGGATAGGTAGAAGGGGAGCAAGAGAGTAGAGAGAGTAAAGGGGTTGGGTTTTATTTCCTGGGGGTGTCTAGTTTTGGTGCGGGAAGGGGGGTGGGTGGTGATGGGGAGAAGGGAGCAATTGTGGTCAAGATAGGGAGAGGAGGTTTGAGAGGTTAATAGGGGGGCAGGGGCGGGTGAAATGAGGGTCCAGTGTGTGTCCGTCTTTTTAAGTTGGTCCAAGGCCCCACTGGGGAGGCAAAGGAAGAGGAGGTACAAAGTTTTTTTAGTAAGGAGTGGGGAGTATCGTTTGGAAATTTTAAAACTCCCATGAAAAATAGTGGGGGATGTCGGTGAAAAGAATGGGGAGCCGGGAAGCAAAGTGGTAAGGAAAGGGGGGGGCGGCCTGGTGGTGGGTAGACAAACACCCCTTTGAGGTTGGGGGTTGGACGAATGCCCCTTAAAAGGAGGGGAGGGTGAAGGAAGGTACTGGGGGATAGAGAAAAAGGAAAAGGTACTGACAGAAGAAGGCCGCCCTCCCATTTTACTGCCCGGGCGGGGGTGTGGGAAAAAACTAGAGCCCCCCAAGGAGGTGCAGCGGGGAATTGTGTCAGGGGTGTCAGCCAAGTTTTTTGTTAATCCAAAAAAAGGGAGATTGCGTGAGGTAAAGAGGTCGTGGATAAAAAAAGGGGGAACTTGTTGCAACTAAAAGTGCTTCCCCAGAGGGCTCCAGAATGGGGTTGGTGCTGAGGGGTGGGGGGGATGGTTTGAGGTTTTGTGTGGTTGATAAGTGTGTCTGCTTGGTCTGTAAGAAAGCCCGAAAGGATGGGGGTGCGCTGAGGGGGCCCGGGGGTTTTGGGGATATGTCCCCGGCAGCGAGGAGAAAAAAGGTGGGTGAGGGGTGTGTTTGGGATAGAGAAAAAAAGGGGGTTTTGGGGGTTTTTTTTAGGGGGTCTTTAAAGTTTGCGGGGAAAGGGAGGGTCAGGTGTGAGGGTAAGACAGAAGGGGATTGGAATCCATTCCCCCGCGCGGGTTCTGAGGGGGGACAAGGAGTTTGTGATTAGGGCAGGCAGTGATATTGTGCAAGAGGTCATATTGGGTTCTTTTTAGGAGGGGTGGGAAGGGTCTGTTACCTTGGTCATTTTGGTTTCAATGGTGGTATTAACTGCATACGTACACTTAAGGAGATTTCCTTTAAAAAATGTTGCACTTGACTGACAAATTTGCACTAGAGTGGGTGCTTAAAAGGAAGTTGCACTCTTACCCGGGGTGAAATTGGGGTGTGGGGGGGGGGGGGATATTGGTGAAAAGAGGAAAGATTGAAAAGTGTAGTGGGTAGACAATTAGCCGTACAGAGGAGATGCAGCCAAACTGCAAAGTTTATCAAAAGTTTACCCCCCAAAAGACTAGAGGATTTACACAGGGCAATGGAGAGGAAGTTGGGGGTTTCCCTCAAGAAATGCCATACCTGGAATTTTGACGAAGGAAGAGAGGCAAATGAGGACAAGATTTTCCTTTAAGTTTCCCTTTCTTTAAATCCTTCATACAACATGTGGTTTTAATGTGATCAGTCCTTGGGGAATTGCACTTTCTTAACCATTTTTCATTGGGTTTTGAGGTTGGGGCTTGGGGGCCAATCCACAACTCTCTTCTTGTAATGAACCTTTTCTTCCCCAAAATTTGACATTTGCTTTGGGGGTCATTCTCCGCTGGAAACCTTGTTATTTTTTTATATCCTGTATCGGTGTAAAAAGTAACTTCTTGAGGATACTCAATATAACTTTTTGGGGACCATCATAAAACCCGGTTAAGTATCAAAACGACTTGCCTTGAAAAAAAACCTTATTATAGGTTCCTCACAAAATTTCCTTTCTTCAATTTCCCTATCCATTAACCCCCTTTTCCCTTGATTCTTCCAGACCAATTTGCACCCATCAGAGCCTAGTCTATTTACTTTTATTTCATCACTTAAAATGACCTGTTTCCAATCTGGTACTGTCCACTTTTCATACTTTTTTGTAAACTTAAGCCAACGCTTCTTATGACTATATTGAAATCAAGGCTTCTTCAGTTTTTTTGGGCCACCATTTCAGACTAATACAGTGTTTGCATTAACGTCTGTGATCTCACTCTTATAAAGCATACGAGGCACCTCCACTGCCGTGTTTATCGCCCCAGAACTGATAGACCTTGTGATTTGTCGTCCACTTCTAGGCTTTAGAATGAATGGATCTAATTCATTTCATATTCTTCCAGCTGTCATGGCACTCATATAATGCAGTTTGGTAATTTTCTTGGCCAAGAGAACGCTATCGATGAGCTGGATGATGTGGTTTGTCTTTTCTTGGGAAATCTTCTTCATGGCTGCTTCTTGATTTGAACGGTAGAACTAATGACCTTTTGCTGTGAATCAACCTAATAACACACTAAGATATTAGGGAAAGTGAGAACAAGTTGTAATTTGTAGTATACAAGAAGAAAAAGATTGTTCCACCACCGGGCGCAAAACAGTAACAATGCGGTTACATGACAAGAATCTGCATAACGAAGCATATGCAAAATAGTTGAAAGTCAAATTCATGTATGAGATAGCCGAGACTATTGTCTATAAAATGATGTTCTCTTTGTTTTTTTTTTAATACTTTTTTTATCCCACTTTGTGACTACGCTATTCAATATATTACATAGCATTACATTACTGTATTGCTATGTAATAAGCCTTTGACAGGCAGCCTATTAAACCCTCTCTGGCTGGCAGGGTTTAATACAACACATGCATGGGAGACCTGGAACCCGTTATTTGGCCTCTAGCTTCCATAGCAAATATTGGCTCCCCGGTATAGCATTGCCACTAAAGACAGAGGGAGCTTTCTATCTTTATCAGTCACCTAGAAGCTGTGGCAGCTACCAACCATGGCATCTAGGGGGATAAAGAGCTAGGATCGGAGCTTGCTATGATCCTGTTGTTACATCGGGAGCCTGGCTGTACATAACAGTAGGCTGCAGACTCAGCTTCTTTGCTCAAACTTTGTGAGCACCTGCACTATGCAGTTGCTTGATCTCATTACTACATCCCTGGGTCTATGTGACCCTGCTATGGTGTGGTAATCGGAGCCCCTGGGCCCAGTTGCAAATGGGACTTCTGCGACCCTTGTAACTAACCACTGGTCTTTGTCAAGAATCACTGTGTCAAGAAGTAATAAAATAATGCAAGGTTTCCTGGGATTTGGTGCCTTGCCCATAAGGCACTGATACTGGGGAAATAGGCACCTTGCAGCTAGTGCATTATTCCTCAGTAAGGCTATATTCTAATATTGATGTATTTGAAAGATTTTGATGATCTCTTCCTGAGGGTTGCAATGGGACAGCACAAAAATGGGAAGAAGGGGCAGGTGCAGACTCTGCAGCTTCCTTCAGCCTTGTCCTACCTTTCTACCTATCTTGATGACTGTTAAAGGGATAGCAACCAACTCGCTAATACTACTGCCCCCCATGAATATCCAACCCCTCGCTACATGTCAGACCATAGCTCTGCTCTCCTCTCCAAACACCAATATTTCTCTAGCATTTGACAGGAGGCCAGTTAAGTAAAGTTGCTGGCAGCCGGACCCCACCCCTACCACAAACTCCACTGACGGCTATTGTGCAGTTTAATTGTAACACTGTATCACTGGGTCTCTATGACCCATCAATGTAGCTCTGTGGGGCCATATAATTAATTCCAGGTTTCTAAAAGCAAAGGGTGTTCACTAGTGATGAGCGATTACGTCGACTATCGTCTTCGGGTCGATAGTCGATATCGGCAATTATCAAGACGATTTCCGAGAGTCGATAATAGATTATCGCCAATGACCATTAAAGTCTATGGGAGAGGAACAACACCTTCATTCTTACACCCAAACAGGGCTGGAGAAGCTGGAATTAACATACAAACAGTAAACTGGGTACGTGTAAATTAGGCAAACACAATTAGGTTATAAAAGTCACAAAAAAAAGTTTACAGACTATTCACTATCCCTGTCTTGTACCACAGCATGACCCTTAAACCTGCATGACCCACAAATTAAAAAGTGCCAGAAGGCAGAATTATTTCAACCTTTATTTTACTTGAACTGGACATTGATTATCCATGTTCTGGGCCACAGCATGAGATCCGAACCCGCATGACCCCAGATTAAAAAAAGTGCGAAAAAAAGGAGTCTTTTAACCACCATTTTAGTTGAAACTGGACATTGACTATATCTGTCCTGGACCGCAGTATGACCATTAAACCTGTCTGACCCCAGATTAAAAAGTGCCAAAAAAGGAGTTTTTCAACCACCATTTTAGTTTCACTGGACATAGACTACCCCTGTCCTGGGCCACAGCATGAGCCCCGAACCTGCATGACCCACAGATTAAAAAAAGTGCCGGAAAAAGCAGTCTTTTGACCACCATTTTAGTTGAACTGGACATTGACTATACCTGTCCTGGGCCGCAGCATGAGCCCCAAACCTGCATGACTCCAGATTTAAAAAGTGCCGGAAAAAGGAGTCTTTCAACCACCTTATAGTTTCACTTTGGGCATAGACTATCCCTGTCCTGGGCCACAGCATGAGCCCCAAACCTGCATGACCCCAGATTTAAAAGTGCCGGAAAAAGGAGTCTTTTAACCACCATTTTAGTTGAACTGGACATTGACTATCCATGTCCTGGACTGCAGTATGACCCCAAAACCTGTCTGACCCACAGATTAAAAAGTGCCGGAAAAAGGAGTCTTTCAACCATCATTTCAGTTAAACTGGACATTGACTATCCATGTCCTGGACTACAGCATGACCCAAAAACCCGCATAGGTGCCCTTATGGCCCATCAGCAGAAAATTTCTCAATAAGAAATAAACCATATTAAAAACAACTCGTTTTCCATTACTGCTGCTGCTAGAACTACTTGCCATTCTACTGGTGACATTGTTCCACCGTGACATTAGAATGTGAAGCAAACGAAACAGATGTCCCCAGTAGGTCAAAGAGGCCTGTCTGAAAATCCTGCATTCAGGAAATTAATGATCAAGGTAGGTGAGGCTGTAAACGTGGATCACGCAGATTCAGCTGGCAGGGCCGGCCTTACAGTGGGTGTGGTGAGAGCAAGGGCTGGCGTCCCTCATCTATTAACACGCAGGTTCAGCTAGCAGGGCCCGAGTTACAGTGGGTTCGGTGAGAGCCCAGGCAGGCGTCCGTCATACATTAACACGGCAAAAAATGCCCTTGTGATGCAGCATCGAAAACAGTCATGCTGAAGCAGAGTGCGGAAGCGGAAGTGTGAGCTCAGACCTCCAGCTTTCCTCAGTACACAGTCAAGACCTGGGTAGCGCTAGAGAAATTTCTGCCTCTACGAGAGCGCTTGCTCCTCTGTATGAGTGCGGACCAATTGAGCTTCACTTGATGATGCTGGTGGTTGACGCTCCTGTTTCACCCAGGTGCCCTTTTTATTGGCATTCTTTTTCTCGTTTTACTCAACGTGTTGGAGGAAATTGTCTGTTCTTGGGGTGGCGAATGTGCTCCATACTCCATGTCCTCTGAATAACCTACATCTGTTAAAGTCTTCCTGCACCTCCCTTGTACAATTCAGAGGAATATTTGTATCAGCTATTTTGTACATGCAAGTTTTTTAGTAGTTTAATTGTAGAAAACACATTTTTAAAATAGGATGGAATCCCACCACGTCTTTGTTTCTCTTTTTTTTTTAATTGTATTAAATGGGTTGTATCACTACAGGGATTGCTAGCTATGTTAAAGATCTTGCAAAAACAAGTCATTTTGCAATATGTGTCCATTAACAATGTCCTACCTATTTCTGTTTTTTTACAGCACCATCACCCTTGAGCCACTCTTGACAATTGTGAAGAACAAATGTCTTTAAAAAACCACATTTTTTTTATAATGGGACCTGTAGTATTGCTGCATTTCAAAACAACTGACCCAAAAAATTAAAAAATGACTTTTCAAACCCGTTAAAAATTGTGAGGGAGAAAAGGCCCCTAAGGGAAACCACAAATTTTTGTTCCAAAGGACCATGTTTTAGTGTTTGCTCCAAACAAAGACCCCAAAAAATTATAAAAATGGGCTTTCAGCCACTATTAAAAATTGGAGGGAGAAAATTGGGCCCCTTTAAAAACCACATTTCTGTTTAAAAGGGCCCTTTATTTTCCCCTGTATCCCAAAAGCAAACCCTGACCCCCCCCAAACCCTTGACCCAATTCCCAAAAAAATTCTAAAGATAAAGTGAGTAAATGGAATACGGTTTTTTCATGAAACCTTGGGGTCTTTTACAGTCTCCTCCAGCAAAAAACCGCAAAATGGGGAAAAATTGGGAAAAAAGGGAAAAAAAATTGCAGTAAAAAAATGATCATTTTTTAAAAAAAGTTTTCAAGAGGACCATTTCTGTTTGAAGAAATTTTGGGAAAATAGACCGGCAACTAAAGGAGACCCCGGGAATTGGGGCCAAACATTTCAAGCCTGAACCCCAAAGATGAAAATTTAAACGATCCCCCATTATTTGGAAAAAGGGATATATCTAAAAAAATTAAACAAAAGGGGACCTAAAGGGCTAAAAAAAAACCCCAAGGTATATGGAAATTGAAAAAGGGATTATGCTAAGGAAAATAGAAAAACCCGGGACTCTTAGTTTCAGTATTTTATCAAAGAAATTTTATTAAGCACCTCCCAAAAAAAGCAAGGGGACCAGAGCCGGTGAAATCCCACACTAAATATGCTTCCCCATAGGCGGGGGAACCAGACTGCAATTTGGGGAAAAGGTGGGGAAAAGGGAAAATGGGTCATCCCGCCCCTGGTTTAAAAAAAGGGGGCTGTGTGCAGCAAGCCAATGAGATTACCTATCTCAAATGAACTACAAAAAAATAAATGGGAAACTGTGCACATCTAAAATATATTCGAAAAACGTAAGTAGGGGCACACTAAAAAAGGAAAAAGCATATATCCCCAAAAAAATATCTGGGCACACTAAAGATAAATAAAAACCCCAAAGGGTTTTTCGGAATATTGGAAAAATTTCATTACTGCTAAGGAAAATTTTGAAAACCCCCCCGGGGCCTTGGGTTTTTGTATTTGACAAAAATTGTATTTTAAAGTCACCTCCCAAAACGTGGGAAACCCGGATGCGTTTGTCTGTAATGACTCCTCCAGCTGTGCTGAAGGTCCCTCAGATATGACGCTGGCTGCTGGGCAGGACAAAAACCTCTATGGCGTGGCGAGCGAGCTCGGGCCATTCATCCATTTGGATACCCAGAATTTGATTGGGTCCGGAACACATCCAAAAACATTGGTGTTGAACGCAGATAGTCGTGCCCATGATCTTAAGCTGGTCTCTGTGTGTTGTATGTGTGCCCTGCATTACATGCGTTGGTGAGGTGGAAATAAAGATGCCAGAGGTCACCCCATTAGGCTTCTGCCACATTGCCTGCTGCTTTCCGCTACGGCTTTCTTGGCACTCTACTGCTGTAAAGTCGCTGATTGTTCCACCGTTTGAAGAACGTGAAGCAGGCACAATGTGCTCCAGTTGATCAATCACAAGTCTCCATTTCCTGCATTTTTCTCTCTTGGTGGGTGGAAGGAAAGTGCTGAGTTTTGTTTTTGTACCGGGGATCAGGAGGGTGGCCCCCCATAACTGTTTTCATTTTGATGGCCTTAATGCGAGGAAAACATGTTGGAGGAAATGGAGCATCCCAAACACTAAAGTGAGAGATGGAGCCTTGATTTCCCAAGCCTCTGGGTCGAGGGGCCATAGAAACATTCTTTCCTCATCTTCCTCCTCCGCCTCAAATTCGCGCCAACTCTTTCCAGGCAGGGACGTCGGTAACGTCGGTGTCCAGGAATCCCTCTCCTCCTCCTCCTCGCTTCTCTGGCAAGCTTCAACACAGCCTGACTTTCCTCAGATGATGCACCCTGAGGCGGCGCGCTTGCACTAGCCCTGGACCCTGAACCACTGCCTAATGAAGACCGATAAAATTGTGAAATGTCGGGGCCCTTTTGGATTTGACGGAGAGAAAGGCTCCGTGTCCGCTCTGTGTCCCCCCTCTCCTTCCCTCCGTCGCTGGTTTGGACCTGATGTTTCAGAGTGTCCAACGATCGTTCAGAATAAGATCACCACAATGCTCATGCTGACAAGGCATTGTACGCAATGACGATTTTGGTGGCTTCTTCAAAAACTGGCACAGGATGGTGCAGAGTCTCTTGCTCACCTGCTCACTCTCTCGGTGGCTCAACACCATCGAGACCGCACCGCTTTGCTTGTCAAGGCAATGTGTCATTCGTACTGCGTAAATGGGCATTGGCTGCTGCACATCCGCTGGAGCATGTGGAGGGTGGAATTCCAGCATGTTGCCACGTCAACACATTGATGGACAGTTGACGGGGAGGTAGAGCTGACGCTGCAAGCAGCCAGGCGGGGACGAAGCAGTGTGGATCGGGGAACGTGCGAACTCAGACCTCAAACCTTCTTCAGAGGCAGTCCAGAACCCGGGTAGTGCTTTAGAAACTTTCTGGGCGACGAGGTCCAGGACATGTGAGGAAGGATGTGCTCCAGCCTACCGTCTTAAGGGCGGCAGCAGATTTCGACCGTTATGCACACCACCTTGCTGGCACCAAGGTTCTTGTCACCCAGCCAGAACGCTCGGGTCGGCTGCGGAGTAGCGTCACAGCTCCTGACCGTGTGTGGATTGGTTCCAAAGACAGATTAATTTCAACACGGCCTGGTTTCTCTGGGACGTGATGCCCAGAGGACCTTGGGGGAACGAACCTGCACCATCCTGCGGTTTTGATGAGCGTGCGCCTGAGACTGAGGCCACGTCACCACAGAGGACATCCACCCAGCTCACCCAGAAGATCTGTCACAGAGGATATAGCTGGCTTGGTTACTAGTCCATGTGTCGGTGGGTCAGATGCATTGTTCCAGACCAGATGCAGACAACTGCGCTTGAAAATTTAGATGTCGTGGCTGGCCCAGGGCAGGGACGGCTTTTATGCAAAGAAAAGCTGCTCGACTTCTGGTATTTGGGAGCAGGCAAGGGCCATGACATGGCGGAATCCATCTGTGTCCACCAGAGGAAAGGCCACATTTCCAAGCTCCAAAAGCCTGGCAATGCCGACATTCAGCTTTTGGCTTTGTGAGGGTTTGGGTTGAAGTGTTTTTTGCTCCCAACACCTGGAAGACAGAAGGCTCGGCTTCTAGACTGGCCGCTGTACGGCATGCAGTTCGCCAAAATGGTGGAAGGAGAATGGGTAGGATGGGTATCTGGTGGTGATGGTGGTACTCGGGCAACGAGTGGAGGCTGAAGCGGCGCAGACTCCCTGATCCATGACTCTGAGAGAACATGGGCAGCTGATGGAACGTTGGTGGTGGCGGAGGGAGGAGGCGGGAGACAGAGGGTGTGAAGTGGATTGAAAGCCCGGATCGGCCCGGGCTGTGGCCTTTTTTGGCCAAGTGCTCCCCATCACTTATGTTCGCTGCATGTGCCTAGACATCGTTGGTGGTGGTTCAACACCTAAAGATTCTTGCCTTACTGATGCGTTTCCGGCAAAGGCGGCATATGACATTGCTGGGTGAATCAGAGGTTGTTCAAAAAAGGGCCGCTTGAGAGGGTCCTGGACCTTTGCGCGGCGATAAGCGAGGGGCGGTGGTTCCGTGGATCGTGTGTGGCGGGGAACATCTCAGCGGACATCTGCGGACCGCCCTCTCCCTTTTTGAGGCCGGGACCAGAATGATACTACCCCATCGTTTCCTCCTCGTCCAGTGATGACGCAATCGCAAGCAAATATCTGCTGAAAAGAGACCACGTTGGATCCGCAATGTCGTTCTATCATCATAAACACAGGTGACTTCGTCATCGACAATTCTGCATCCAGGAGTGGGGCTACTTAGAAGAGGCACTGCAAGACGTTGGCGACCGCCGGGATCTTTTGCCGAGTTGAGACCGTCTTCCTTCTCTGATGGCATAGTACACTGGGGCGTCAGAGCAGGACAACAATCATCTCTTTGGCCTCTCGAGTTCTTTAAACATGCCCCCTTTTGGCCCCCATTCTTTTTGTCATCAAAGAGGTGTTCAGAAAATGGTTATCCCACAGTGGTGGGTACACGAGTTGACATTCATTGGGATGCCCTTCGCTATCATATGATTGCGACGCGGATGCTGACGATGATGATGCACGAATATTTAGTGCGCCGTGACTGGGGGACGAGGAGGTCAAGATCTGCTGGATGCAGGATGCATTAACACTGAAGATAACAGATGTGATTGGCGGACACTGTATCTATTAACTGAGATTCAACGGCCCTGACCCAGTGATGACATGGCCTGACCGGTCACTGCGACCAATGATCGCTGGCTTGCGATGTTGTCGCCAGCCTTGTAGGAGCCCTTTCTAGTAATTCTACCTCCTGCAACCCTCTTTGCTCGCTTACCCTGGCATTTCGCTCCATGTCAGAAAGATAAAAACTTTAAGAAGGTTATGGAAGCGTTTTGAAAGTCTCTTAATAAAGACGGCAATTCCACCGCTATTCTTAAATCCCCTAATGTTAAGCCGCAACTAGGATTTGAACTGAATTGTTTCTAGCGAATAACTGTGAAATGCGGTCTGGTTGTCGAAGCCTTGAAAGGACAACATCAATAGCTCACTATGGTGGGTCCTATCAGTAGGATTAACAACTGCAGAGTTGAGACTCGGAATTGGATAGTTTTCACAGAGAATTTATAATACAAAGTGGCTTTGCGCCCAAACTGAGATTAACAGAGTGCAATCAAACTATTCGAGTTCCACGGATGAGAAATTGCAAATTTTTGCAGCAATGAGAACGAGAAACAGAATCTAGAAAATTTATCATATCCACCCAATACGCTAAACGTGGTCTATTTGAAAAAAATCGGGTCGCACCACCATGCACAACAGCATTTAAAAAGGTTTTTTAAATTGTTAAGAAAAGTGGTATATGGCACCAAATAAATCCACAACGTAACATTACGAAAAATTCTGTAGTGCCGAGTGGAAGAGGTTGTTTACGAAGCACTTGGGCTTAGTATAGAAAAGAACATTGGGCTGAGACCAACTAGCAAACAGCTCTGGGTGTGGCGAGGGAGGAATTGTTCTCACGGCAGAAATGAGGTTTTAGCACAAAATGCAAACACAACCTGCAATTACTAGGAGGATCATTTGTAACCAAATCTAAGTATAAGAATTGGTCTAAGTAACTATTGCAGGAGCGGTTTTGTGATGGCCATGCTGCGTGTCGGCTCGCTGACGCGCTTGGAGCGGCGCGCGGAGAAAGGGTGTGGAAAGGTGTGGGTACTGGTTGTGAGTGGAAGAGGAACTTGGTGGGGGTGTGGTGGACGGGGGTAGTGTCTGTCGGGAGATTGATCAGAATAACTAACAGCAATTACTACAGCAAATTTCTACTATTAATGGGGGGAGTGTATAATGGATAAGCAGAAGAGTGTAGGGGGTTCGCTCTTTCTGTGAGTGATAAGCTTCAGAGATAATGTGGCATCAGCGTCGCTAGTGCGCAGTACGCTACTCAGTAAAGTGGGTGGGAGAGGACAAAAACCTAATATAAATTGTGTGCGGATAACTAAAAGGTATGGGTTTTGATATGAGGTAGTGTAATATGGGCGCGAGAGAATGGACAGCTGCAGAGCGGAGGGTGGGACGGTGTGTAGAGGCAAATTTATGTATGTTAATAAGTCACAAGATGGGTCTTTGACTAAAACTGGGCTGCGCCAAGTTGAAAAAAAACCTAATTAATTGGTACGGATTAAATAAAAGGTGGGTTTTGCACCTATGACATACGCCTGCAGTGACTAGAAAGGTTCTGCTATCTATTGTAAGTACAAGGTGGGTCTTATGAAATAAATGGGCCTGCACAAAAGTGAAAAAAAAACCTACTTAAATCCTGTAGGATAATAAAAGGTGGTTTTTGCAACCTAAGGCCATACTCCTGCAGTGACTAGAACAAGTTCCTGTATCCTATGTAAGTAACAAGGTGGGTCTTTGAATAAAAAATGGGCAGAGCAAACGTGAAAAAAAAAACTACTTAAAATCGTGTACGGATACTAAAAGGCGTTTTGCACTATGACATACCTGCAGTGACCTAGAACAGTTCTGTACTAATTGTAAGTACATGTGGTCTTTGAAATAACACTGAGGCTGCACAAAAGTGAAAAAAAAACTACTTAAATCGTGTGACGGATAAAAAAGGTGTTTTTTTGCACCTATGACATACACCTGCAGTGATTAGAAAAGTTCTGTATAAGAATGTAAGTACTAGGTGGGTCTTTGAAAAAAAACTGGGCTGCACAAAATACCAGGTACTTTTTCACCAAAAACTGGCCAATAACTGGTAAAAAAAACCATTTCAATGCAGGTTCAAAGCAGAGTCTGGGCTGCCAATATACTCTCCTTTCAAAGCCTGCCAGCTGTTGTCTGTGTGCGGCCCGCACCTCCTCCCCCCCACAGTGTACCGCCAATAGATGCTTCTTTAAAAAGTCTCAGCTAACTAATCTAAATAAACTGAATTCACCTCTAATTCTACCTATTGTTTCTCAATGGTCACAGCTAAACAGGGGGGGGGGGGGCGGGGGGGGGGGGGGCATATGTTGTCCGTGGTGATCAAAGAGAACGGTGTCGCTGAGCTGTATTGAGGGAGAAAGCTGACAACAAGTTCCTGCTGCTTATGAGAACTTGGACATCCAACTGATGCTGAAACAGGTTAGGGTGTTTCTATGTAAAACAAGGTCATGTGAATTTCTTTCCCAGCAATAGCACAACAATACACATCCACAGTTCATGGGACGCTGCACACCCAACACACCTCTTGGCTCTATGCTCTAAGCTGATTTGCTGCGACGTCAAATGACAGGAAGCGCCGAAAATGGGCGCGATTAGTAATAGCATTATGCGCCAGATTCTCGACTAAATTATCGCCGGTGATCGGAATACTAACAGTATCACACTAAATAACAGTGCGGATTTAATTTGTCGATTTATATCATCGTCGTAGCAGCGATTATTAGATCCTTATACTCAGTAGTTGAACAGTAATAAGGAACCTTTATTCTGAGAGAAGCAAGTATAACTTTCAGCACAATGAGAACATGTCTGCCAATATCAGTCCCATCTGCAGTACAAGATTGAGTGTCTCTTTCATCTCTGTGTTTTTTTTTTAAACTTGCTAGAGACTTTATTCAAACAATGACTTTATCCTTGACAAGGCTCCACAATGCTAATACATCAAATAAGTGGTTGTAGCACACAGTAATAAGTATTATTCCAAACCCACACTACAACTACTTATCCAATTAGTCATCATCTTCCTGAAATCTTCAAAACTTGGTTACTGGCAATGGCTTTGTCATGGCATCAGCTATCATCTTGACAGTTTCGCAGTAGACAAAGTCAATGATACCAGTTCACTAAATTCGCAGATGGTGTCTTACATTCAATGAGTTTAGTCCTGGCATTGACCTTTCACTGGCTGGCGAGTTTAATAATCATGGTCTGTCTTCATTAATCGTAACAGGTTGATGCTGGAGCTTTAACCAAGATCGTTTATCAGTTGGTTCAACCAAATTATTCTTGACTGGCATGAGCCTGCTGAAATGTATTCTGCCTCTGGTAGATGATTACGCAATTGACACCTGATTTGTTGCTTGACAAGAAAATGTGGATTTTCTCCTATTAAATAAGTAAAAAGTATGTTGGAATTTTGATAATTAAATCTCCGCCCAGTCTGCGTCCAGTAAGCTGTGTAAGCTTTAGATCCCCTCATTTGCAGATAATTTTTAGGATTCACGGTCTTGAGTTTGCTTTCAGAATGTAAGGACTCTTTTAACAGCATTCCAGTCTTTTGACGTGCTTATTTACTCAGTCTGCACAGTATACCCATTGTCGCTGTGATGTATCAGGACGAGTACGTTGTTGGCTATGTATAGGATAATGCCACCCACTGCTTTTCTGTTAATAAAAAAACAAAAAAAAAAAAAAAAAAAAAAAAAAAAAAAAAAAAAATAAAAAATAAAAAAAAAAAAAAAAAAAAAAAAATAAAAAAAAATAAAAAAAAAAAAAAAAAAAAGAAAAAAAAAAAAAAAAATAAATCCTCGTCATTGTTAGGTAGTAGATCTCTTCTCCCACACTTCAAACTTTAGGTAGTTGGATCCAATTGGTGTTGAACAGCTTTGGCTTCTGACATTCCAAATGGATGAGGACTGTGACAATTTTAGCTTTCTGGTTAGAGAAGCGAACTTCCATCTTCTTTTCTGGATTGGATTCCAGATAATGTGTCACATTCCAAGGTCCTTTGTTTCAAAATGTTGGTTCAAATTGTTCCCTACTTTGTAATTTCCGCTTTTCTTAGATGCGCTATGATGACATTATCACATACACGAAGAAAAACACATACTTATTGCTGTAACTTTTAGTGTATAAACAGGATCAGCTTGACTTCTTCTAAATCCTCTCTCAGCAGAACTCAACTTTCGATACTATAGTGATACACGCTCATATGGCTGACTTGTTTTTAGGCATCATAGAGTTTTTTGCAAGTTTTACACACAAGGTGTTCTTCTTCACTTTTTTTATTATAACATTCTGGTTGAGTCATATTCACACCTCATTCTTCATGTCACCATTTAGAAAGAAGCCGTACTTAATGTCAAAATGTCTTACTTTCATTGCTTGCACCGCTGCTTACAGCACTTAACACTCTAAATGTTGTTTGTTTAGCGACTGGAGAAAATGTAGCATCATAATCCTTCTCATATTTTTTGTAAGTACCACATTTTGATAACTGTCTTGCCTTGAATCTATGACTTTACCATCAGAGTTATACTTGGTCTTTGAATCACTTAATCCAATTTCTTCTTACCTGTGTAGCTTGGTAATTTTCCATGGTCTGGAAGCTGTTGAAAGAGATTCCATTTTCTTCATTGCAGCTTTAATTCCATTTTGCTTTCTCATGGATGGTAATAGTTGCATCTCTTCCCATGCTGGGCTCTGACATACAGGTGTCTCTTCACCATGTAAGACTCAAGGCGTTTAGTGGAATACCTTTGTTGCACTGTTCGGATCTTCCTGGATGAAGGTTCAGCAGGTATTACAGTTTCACTCTACAGTCAACTTGAGAAGTCGACCACACTTCGCGTCTTCTTCCTTGTTTTCTTGCCGTTTGTGACTGTGGTTGTCTGTGGCGTCGAAATGGAATTTCACTGGAGCTAACATCATGAAATTTGAGTGATACAGAGGTTTTCATCTATTTTACTAATCTTGCTGGATTGTCCCCTTGGTGGGTCTCTGGGTGCAGGATTTCTTGTATCCCTTTTATGGGTTTCACTGAGCCCTACCAGGACTCCTTCCCTTTGCGATGAGCTTCCCATTTTGTTCGTCATTTTCTTAGGAAGATGCACAAATGCTTTACTTCCTAAATTTTTCCTTATGTGCTTTAATTCAGGCTTCTTTTGTTCCATTGCTATCTGCCGAGTTTTCTTTGTAGAGCTTTCCTGGTAATATGTTTTGAGATAGCAAGCGAGTACATGTTTGCTTCTCCCCAATATCGTTGTGGTATTCGCAACAAAAAGCATACTTTCCACTTTCAAAAAGGAGTTCGGTTTTTCTCCTCTTGCGACACCATTTCTGTTCTAGGTGGTATGGTAGGTAGTCTAGGAACAGATTTCTATTCTTTTTTTAATATGCTGTGCCTTTCCACTTGGTATTCCACGTTCCATTGTCAGCACGAACGTCTTTGGCAATTCTTCCAATTTGTTGGGGGATACTTACAGCTAGGTAACTCTTTAGTTTCTCCTGCATTCATCTTTGCTATGAAGCAGTACTCACAATTGTATATAGAAGTATATCATCAATTAATGTGGCGAAAAATATCTCTCTCTTACATAGTGTTTGAGCGTTCTCATTGGGGACACACACATCTGTATGAATTTTAAAGTCCAGTGGCTGTGCTGAAGTTAGTGGTGCTGTGTTTAGGAATGATTTCCTTGTCATTTTACCTTTAAAGGCCAGCTAGTACATTTCATCTTCTGACTTGCATTGGTCAATTTGTAACGGCGTTAGCGAAAGCTCTACCTGAACCTAGCCTTTCTTATTGCTTCTTGGGTCACTCACGCCCTAAGACATTGATGACCACCATGGATGCAATTCTCATGTTCTTGTTTGACAGTATTAACACAGCTCTGATATTGTAACTGGTCACAATCATCTTTTGATATTTCCCTTTTGCAAGAAGTATGACCTCTCTTGTGATGATGCAGTGTCATCCATAAAAATTAATACATGACCCTTGTCTTGTGAGTTTCTCTCACTGATACAAGTTGTTTCAAGATTGGAACATTGAGACATCCTTTACTTGGATCTTTCTGGTTTCTGTTGGAGAGACTTGGCAGTGGAGGTAGCCGTCTATGATTCCTTCTGATGTTAATATATGACCTTTGGCTAAGATTACTTTTCTGATTTGTCTTTGGTCCAGAGTTAGGAAAGGAAACTTCTGTTATTTGTCTTGTGGTCTGTGGTACGGAGTTATGCACCACATGCATGTCTTGTGATCTGCCTGTACTTGTATTAAAATGCTGATTACTGCACCACAGTGTCTTTTTTATTTAATAAGTCCTTTTGGCTTTTGGATTGTATCCCTCTTTCTATTTTACAGTGATTCACTTTCTGCTTTCAGATTCGCAATTTGCCTGTATGTGACCAGGTTTTCCTGCATACAAAGCATTCCCGTGTTTCCTTCTATATGACTTCTTTATGTGTTTGTAATGATCCTGAGTCCTTAATGCAGGATTCTGCGGTGGACATCACTGCTGCTTGTATCTCTGTTTTTCTCTTATTACTCATTCCACAAGATTGCCTTATACATACTCTAACTGTCGAGTCATCATCAGGCCATGCAATCTGTGCAGTGACCAGTGATGTCATAGATTTCTGGGAGACGCGGAGTAACAGTGCAGACAAACATGGATGTCTTTTTATGTTTTCGCCACTATTGGCAGACGCTCCACTATTTCTAGGGTGTCTTGATGTAGTTTATGCATCATCTGCGCCTTATTAACTCCAGTCTGATACAATCTTCCTCATTAGATAAAGCTTATTGCTGAGATTTGTTCTTTCACTGCAACTTTATGCAGCTACTTCCAATGTCCTTTGCGTAGTTAACATTCTGTATATGTGTACATCTGGTCATATCTGTATTGAGGGAGATAGTGCGTGTGCTTTTGAATCTACTATATCCATTCCTCTGAGGAGATCCAGGCTTGGGCTCTTGTGTATTTTTCCTAGCTAACCTTCTCTTAATAGTAAAGCATCGCTCACCTTGTATTTCCAGGATTGGTAGTTCTGGTTTGTCAGGCTCGGCACTGAGATTTTCACAGGATTGCTAATCGCAGCCTATCTTCTCCTCTCGTATTTATCTTCTCAATGTTAATACTTTATGTTGTTTGGGATACTGGAATACTATGGATACTGGGACCATATCTGTTAGCAGCAGTTTTTCCAGATAATATCAGTAGTTGAACTGCAAATAGGAACTTTATTCTTGTATGAGAAAAGTATAAATCTCTCAGCACAACAATGAGAACATGTTCTGAGTTATCTTGTCCATCTGCAGTAAAACAAGATCTGAGCTGTCCTCTTCCTCTCAGTTTTTTTTTTCTAAACAGCTAACTTTTTATTCAACAATGAATATATCCCTGACTTAGGCATCAAAAAGCTACACATGCTACTATTACCTCAAATGTGGTTGTTTCACACAGTAATAAGTATTATTCCAACATAATCGCTCAACACTAGTGTTCACACCAATCATTGATTTGATTTAGATTATCTTTTGCTTATTTCCTTTGCATTTTCTTTATTGCTAAACATATATTATTAACATCTCCATTTTTTAAAGCATTTTTACTTTGGCAAGCACTTTATCTGCCTTAAACATTTCTGCCAACCACCAGCCTCTCTCCCAACTCAAGCCGGGCTCCCCCCACCAGTATGTCCACTATCACATCTAAATGCAAAAATGATTTCACAAGACAGTATAAGGTCAGGATATAGCATAGCTGCAATATTAAACCAAGTCTATGGATGAGAGCGGATGTTTTAATAGCAAAGTAGGACTTTTTTCTAATCTGACAAATGTTTAATTCGTAAGAGTAAAAAGAAGAATTTATATGTATGCTATTGTATAGAAATCAGTAGCACATCCTCTTTATTGTAGAGCTTTTATTAAGTATCTCAGTTTTTCTGGACCCTGCACTACAGTATCTTAACATTGCTACCACTGTATATCTGTCAAAACATCTCAAAATCCTAGAGCTAATGAGTTCAAAAACATGTCAATACTGACTTATCGACCAAAACCCCTGTTTTTGAAGAGGATTAGGCAAAGTATATCCTCATTTCTTGAACCTTTATTGAAATAAAATCTCAAGTAATTGACTGCCTGGTAATGATTCATAAATAATGCATACATTTTTAACATTCCAGGCTTTTCTATTAAACTGCACACAAAGCTATTACACAAATATATGTAATGAATGTACCTAATAAATTGTGGTTTTCACAAAAGACTTATTTTACCGTAGATTTTCAGGGATTTAGAACCACATGCAGATTCGCCTCCCTTTTCCCGTAAAAGTAGCCCCTGACCCAAAACTGTAGAAAGCTTGCTCTATATATGGTGCTGAAAGGGAAGTTGTCACATTATTAATGCTAACTGATCTGCTGGGAGCATTTTTTAGGGAAGAAGAACTGTTTTAAATATTACCAAAAAAAAAAACCCAGAGAATTTTTTTTTATTGTAATTTTCCCCACCCCCATTTGGGGTTAAGATCTAGTAGGCGGTCTTATCAGTAATTTGACGCAAATTTGGCGTGGATAACCCCCTACTGGATTTTTACCAGGTTCAAAAATTTTTAAATACAAGTCTTTCTTCACAAAACTACAGTATATCTCAATCTGCTTAGCTTTCTTCCCCCTTACCATCCCATTGCGATTTTTAACTTTTTCAAATATACGGGTTTCCCCTTTGTTCCCTTTAAGTACCACTAAGGTGTAATTGCGGGGATGTATTTCGCCCGCAATTACGCCGTGTGTCGGGGGGGGGGGCAGGGGGGCGAAAAACCCCGGGCCCCATAAATTCATTTATTATGGCGGTATTCCCTGAATAATTGACATGTCACTTCTCTCCCTGCTCGCCGTATTGTGCCAGCGGGGAGAGGAGCCGTAATCCATATGAGAACTGTGGATTACTGTAATGACTGGGATGTATCACTCTCCGTATTTCACGCAGTAGGGTTTTGTAAAATAGGGGGCGGATATGCCCAAAAAAATAACCCGTGGTAACATGGGCCCTATGAGCCCCCTTTCCCACGTTTTGGGGGCGGATACAGGAACCTCAAGCTTCTGTACTTGAGCACACAATAGTGAAGAATGAGAGTAGCGGTCAAACATATTGTATTCAACTATACCCAAGATGGTAAAACATTTTAAACTGCAAAATTTCCTTTATATAAATAACTTCTTAATAATTACAGAACAACACATTTACATTACTAAGTGTGAAACATCATAAAACCTGCAGTATGCTCAATCCTCTAGGTGCACATGGCATTTTATTAGACGTAGTCCCCAAGTATTTCATTACTCCTGTGGAGTCCCCAGGTAGTCACCACTTACAGCGACAAATTTTTTGGGGGCACGACTCTTTGATGCCTTTCATGTGTGCCTTTGATATTTTAAAAAAATGTAGTGCAACATATATAAACATACACCACAAACAGTACCATACATATTCTAAGTAGATATCTCATCTACCATAAGTATATGCAGAGAAAAGGATGGCAGTAGTAGTGGTTTACTTGTGTCACGGTGGAGCTTGTTCACCAGGGCCGGGACAAGACATTTTGGTGCCCTAGGCACATGGGTCGTGGGACCCCCCCCTCCCTATTTTAAAAAAAAATCTTAAAAAATTCAAATCCCACCTTTCCATTTTACAAATCAAAAAAAAAAAATTAAAAAAAGTTTTCGAAAAAAATTGGGATCACCACAAACAAATTTATCTATTAAAATATAACATCATTTGCGTTTAACCCATAATAAAAAAAAAAAAAAATTTTTCTAAAAAATTTGGGGTTTTTGGTCATTTCGCATCCCCCCAAAATTTAAAAGAAAACTGATTAAAGTCAAGTATCCCAAAATTGTGCCCTAAAAATAAAAATTTAGCCCGTAAAAAAGCACCATCACTCAAGTCCAA
>JAODAL010061323.1:0-20395 GCA_025379985.1 Phyllomedusa bahiana | reverse complement strand
AAAATGTTCATAAGTCAGACATTATACTTTATCTAATGTCTACAGCCGGGATGGAGATGTCGTATTAGAATCTAATGAATGAGAATGATCATTACTTTTTATGAGTTTTTAAAAATTAGCCGCTTTTTTACGACGCACCCCTCAACTTTTCTGTTATTTTTTAATGTTTTATTATACACAAAAGTTTTTTAAAACTAAAACGTTCCTGGATGAAGCATTACAGTAAAACGTCTCCGCGCGCGGCGGAATGAGTTTCCCACCTTTAATGGGCATAATGGACCCCAAAGAAGAAAAGTAGAAGAAAAAGTGGGATTTTTTACGACTTGGAATAGTCTCTCCAGAGGAGAGGGGAGCACCCGTGGGAAAGGGATCAAATGAAGTTCATGAATCAGGACTGCCTCCTCTCTTGTCAGCGGGTTTGAGGTCTCCGAGAAAAAACCCCCCTGGAACAAAAACCATCAGCTTTAGTTTAAATAGGGCTTTATGTTCCTCGAGACGCAACCCAAAATTTACTCGGAAAAGGGCACGGCCTTGAAAGATAATTTAAAACGGACTTTTTGAAAAGTACGAGGGTTCCGCGGGCGAACCTAAAGCTTTGGGCCCTAGAGCAAAAAGTGAAATGGGGCCCCCCAGGTTCCCAAAGCCCCTTTACATACGGGTGTCTTTTTAGGGGCAGGGGGCTCTTGGGCCACCTCAGGCTGCAGGGCCCAGTAGTGACTGCTATCTCGGCACCCCCTGTAGCTACACCTATGAGTACACGGATCTAAGACAGGAAATCTTATTAAGAAAGGGTTAATAGCATAGCCTTCCATTGCCATTAGGTGTTACCCTATCAATAACATTGGCTTCTTTCAAAAATGTTGCTTTCCGCCATGGTTTAAAGAGGTTGCACAAAGTTTAAAAAAACAGGTCCACTTTCTGTCCAAAAACAGTGCCACACCCAGTGTCGGACTAGGGTGCCTAGGGCCCACAGGTGAAGTTGATTCTAGGGGCCCTCCAGTTGAGCTTTCTCTAGGCCCACCGGTGGATTTGGGTTCTAGAGGCCCCCCCAATTGAGTTTTCTGGGGGCCACCGGTGGTGTTTTTTCTGTGCCCATGGTGGGGGTTGTTCTGGGGGGGCCCCCCCAGTTGATTTTTCCTGGGCCCCCTTGGTGGAGTTATTCAGGGCCCACCAGTTGATTTTTCTCGGGGCCCCCCCAGGGATGGGTTCTAGAGGCCCCCCAATTGGGTTTTTTGGGCCCCACCGTGGAGTTGATTCTAGGGGCCCCCCTTTGAGCTTTCTCTGGGCCCCCCCCGGTGGAGTTATTTTGGGGGGGGCCCCCAGTTTAGCTTTCCTGGGTCCACCGGTGGAGTTTTTTTTTGGGGGGACCCACCCACAGTCGTAAATGACTGTAAGGATCCTATACTCTGCATCTTTTTTGCCTATCTTTATAGCTTTTTGCTCTTCTGAGGATGTCTTAAATTTAAAAAAAACACCCAGATCTCCCCATACCGGGGGGCCCACCGGGGGTTTCCCCTACTCCCCTGTGGGCCAGTCCAAGTCTGGCCACACCGGTCCATTAGACTTGACTGTTTACAACAGGGGTGGGGAACCTTCTACCCTTATATTAAGTGGGGTGTAAAGTCTGTTATTATAATATTGTCTGAGTTTACTATTAAAAGTTAAGTTTTATTAGTTTAGGATCTATACTGAGGGCATCTGTTCATTTGCAGTGATTAAAAAAAAGGAAAAGTGAGGGGGGCTGAACAGGGGCGAGGCATTTGGTTCCCTTATACAAGCAAAATTTTAACTTTTTTAAAACAGGGTGGGGAACCCTTCTTTTGCCTGAATAGCGGACAAATTAGAAGTAAAGGGGTTTTCCTCTCATGCAGTTTCAAAAAAGCCCGGGCCGTTTAGACTAAACACATACTGTCCAACTGGGAGGGTCTGTAGCGCGATCGACACATCGCTCTGCTTTTCCTACTTTTCCCTTTTTCCACTTTATGAACTTTTGCATCATGTCAGTGATAACACAGGCTGCAAAGCTCAAAAGAGTTTTTCCCTTTAGCAAAATGAGAAGTTTCGAAGTCAGTTCTAAGATAAGACTCTGAAAAGGGGTGTTCACTGGGGAAAACCGGATTGACTGCAGCAGCTTAATCAAATAGAGAGGGAGAAAGGGGAAAGGTGGTGGATGGTCGAACCCAAAAAAAAGGAAACTTGTTCCTTTAACGGAGTAAAATTTCTTTATTTCCTAAACCCAAAGAAAAATCAGCAAACAATGATTTAAATTTTGTCCATTTACTTTTCCCTACATTTTAAAAAGCAAAATTATTGTATGTGGAACCCCTTTAACTTTACCCCAAAACGATTTTCAGGAAGCTTCCCCCATGCCACCAGGCAAGATGCAATTGCGTAAGGGAAAAAGTACATCAGCAGCAAATCTCACCCATGACATTTCTTGGGAGCAGATTGTGGGGGAAAAAAGCAAGGACAAAAATAGAACTGGAGTGCTGTATAACCGCCTTCAAATTTAGGTTAGGTGCCCGTTTCCTTTTATCCCCGGTGTTATGATGTTGTGCCTGGTATTGCAGCACATATGGTGACAGTGGCACAGATGTGGCAATACTTTGGACAACTTCCTGGAATTGCTCAGGGCATGGATTCAGTTCACAGCCCTAGCCTTGTATTCAAATCTCGGGCCAAAGGCAGGCATTGATGTGTCAAGGGTGCAAACTTCAAACTCCCCAAGGGCCCTCGCATAATGGTAAGAGGCCCATCAGCATAATGGTAAGAGGCCCATCAGCATGATGGTAAAGGGAAAATCACTGATGGAAAGAGGCCATCAGCATGATGGTAAGAGGCACATCAGCATGATGGTAAGAGGCCCATCAGCATAATGGTAAGAGGCCCATCAGCATGGTGGTAAGAGGCCCATCAGCATGACGGTAAGAGGCCCATCAGCATGACGGTAAGAGGCCCATCAGCATGATGGTAAGAGGCCCATCAGCATGATGGTAAGAGGCACATCAGCATGATGGTAAGAGGCCCATCAGCATGATGGTAAGAGGCCCATCAACATGACGGTAAGAGGCCCATCAGCATGACGGTAAGAGGCCCATCAGCATGACGGTAAGAGGCCCATCAGCATGATGGTAAGAGTCCCATCAGCATGAAGGTAAGAGGCAATCGCTGGTGGTAAGAGGCCCATCAGCATGGTGGTAAGAGGCCCATCAGCATGGTGGTAAGAGGCACATCAGCATGGGGTTAAAGAGGCCCAACGAAACGGAAAAGGGCCCCATCAGTATGAGGGGTAAGAGGCCCATCGATGACGGTAAGAGGCAAATCAGCTGACGGTAAGGGGCCCCCCATCCAGCTTAAGAGCACATCAGCATGCGGTAAGGGCCATCAGCATGGTGGTAAGAGGCACATCAGCATGACGGTAAGAGGTCCATCAGCATGGTGGTAAGAGGCCCATCAGATGGTGTAGAGGCCATCAGCATGGTGGTAAGAGCCCATAGCAGACAAAAAGAGGCCCTCAGCATGGTGGTAAGGGCCCATCACATGGGGAAGAGGCCCTCCCCGGTGGGTAAGAGGCCCTCGCATGGTGGAAAAGGGCCCATCAGCATGGGGGTAAGAGGCACTCAGAAAGGGGTAAGAGGCAATCAGCATGGGGGGTAAGAGGCCCTCACATGGTGGAAAGAGGCCCATCCAGGTGGTAAAGGCCCATCCAGGGGGTAAAGGCCCATCGCATGGTGGAAAGAGGCAATCACATGGTGGAAAGAGGACACGCTGGTGGTAAGGGGCCCCCATCAGCAAACAGTAAGACCCCTCACATGGTGGTAAAGGGGCCCCCATCACAGGGGTGGTAAGAGGCCCATCGCATAATGGTGGGGAGGCCCATCGCATGGTGGTAAGGGGCCCCCTCAGCATGGTGGTAAGAGGCCCCATCAAAAAAAAGGTAAGGGGGCCACAGCTTGGTAAGGGCCATCAGCATGGGGAAGAGGCCCTCAGCATGGTTTGGTAAGGGCCCTAAAACATAATGGGGGGCCCCATCAGCATGGTGGTAAGAGGACACAGCTACTTTTAAGGGCCCATCAGCATGGTTGTAAGGTGCACATCAGCATGACGGTAAGAGGCACATCAGCATGACGGTAAGAGGTCCATCAGCAGGGGGTAAGGGTTCCTCGCAGACGGTGGGAGGTCCTCACCCATGACGGTAAGAGGTCCATCAGCATGCCGGTATGAGGTCCATCAGCATGACGGTAAGAGGCCCATCAGCATGACGGTAAGAGGCCCATCAGCGTGACGGTAAGAGGCACATCAGCATGTTGGTAAGAGGCACATCAGCATGAGGGTAAGAGGCCCATCAGATGACGGTAAAGGCCCCATCGCAGGTGGTAAAGGCCAACAGCTGATGGAAAGGCACATCGCATGACGGTAAGGGAAAATCAGCTGACGGTAAGAGGAATCAGTGACGGTAAAGGCCCATCGCATGAGGTAAGGCACATCAGCATGATGGTAAAGGCCTCGCTAGGGTAAGAGGCCCTCAGCATACGGAAAGAGGCCCATCAGCAGCTTTAAGGGGCACCAGATGCGGAAAGAGCCCCATCACTTGTGGTAAGAGGCCCATCGAAAAGACGGAAAAAAGGGGCACACGCATGCCGGAAAGGCCCATCGCGACGGTAAGGGCCCTAGCTTGGGGTAAGAGGCCCTCAGCAGGTGGAAGAGGCATATCAACATGGTGGTAAGGGCCCATCGATGGTGGAAAGGGGCCTCGCAGGTGGTAAAGGCCCATCGCTTTGGGGGTAAGAGGCACATCACAGAGGGTAAGGGGCCCATAGCATGCGGTAAAAGGGGCCCAACACTGAGGTTAAGGGCACACAGCATGACGGAAGGGCCCATCGCATATGGAAAGCACCCATCGCATGATGGTAAGGGCCCAAACAGGGGGTAAGAGGCAATCAGCATAAAGGAAAGGGTCCATCACTTGACGTAAAGGCCCATCAGCATGAGGGAAAAGGGGCCCCATCGCTGACGGAAAGAGGCCATCACATTTTGGAAAAGAGGCCCATCACATGTTTGGTAAAGGCCCCCTTTCAGATGATGGTAAGGGGCCCCTAAATGTGGTAAGGGGCCCATCACATGAGGGAAAGGGAGGGACATCAGCATGACGGAAAAGAGGCCCATCAATGTGGAAAAGGGCCCATCAGCATGATGGAAGGGCCCACCGCATGACGGTAAGGGGCCCCACAGCTTTATGGTAAGAGGAAAACATCGCATGATAAAAAGAGGCCCATCAATGGTGGTAAAGGCCCCTTCAGCATGAGGTAAGGGCATTCAGCATGGGGGTAAGGGCCCTCAGCATGACGGAAAGGGGGGCCCATAGCAGAGGTAAGAGGTCCATCAGCATGACGGTAAGAGGCCTATCAGCATGACGGTAAGAGGCCTATCAGCATGATGGGAAGAGGCACATCAGCATGGTGGTAAGAGGCACATCAGCATGGTGGTAAGAGGCCCATCAGCATGGTGGTAAGAGGCCCATCAGCATGGTGGTAAGAGGCCCATCAGCATGGTGGTAAGAGGCCCATCAGCATAATGGTAAGAGGCCCATCAGCTGACGGAAGGGGACATCAGCTGGGGAAAAGGGGACATCAGCTACAAAAGGGGGACTCGATACGGAAAGGGGCCAAAATCACATGACGGTAAGAGGCACATCAGCATGACGGTAAGAGGCACATAAAGCTTGTGGTAAAGGTATCACATACGGTAAAGGCCATCACCATGACGGTAATAGGCACATAAGCATTATGGTAAGAGGCCCATCAGCATGATGGTAAGAGGCCCATCAACATGACGGTAAGAGGCCCATCACCTTGATGGTAAGAGGCCCATCAGCATGACGGTAAGAGGCCCATCAGCATGATGGTAAGAGGCACCATCACATGAGGTAATGAGGCCACTCAGCAATGATGGTAAAGCATATCAGCAGGTGGTAATTAGGTTCCTCATCATGACGTAACAGAGGCCCATCAGCATGATGTTAAGAGGCCCATCAGCATGACGTTAAGAGGCCCATCAGCATGACGGTAAAAGGCCCATCTGCATGACGGTAAAAGGCCCATCTGCATGATGGTAAAAGGCCCATCTGCATGATGGTAAGAGGCAATATCTGCAATGGAAGAGGCCCACCGCATGGCTGGTAAGAGGCCCATCACACGACGTAAGGAGTTCCATCAGCATGATGGTAAGAGGCCCATCAGCATTGAAGTAAGTAGGCCCAATCAGCATGCATGGAAACACTGCCCATTCACTCATGATGGTAGACAACACATCAGTATGATGATAAGAGGCACATCAGCATGACGGTAAGAGGCACATCAGCATGATGGTAAGAGACCCATCAGCATGGTGGTAAGAGGCCCATCAGCATGCGGGTAAGAGGCCCATCAGCATGACGGTAAGTAGTCCCATCAGCCATGACATGTAAAATGGCCCGATCAGCATGATTGAAGAGGCATATCAGCATGGTGGGTTAAAGGCACATCATCATGACGTAGAGAGGTCCCCCAGCAAGATGGTCTAGCAGGCATATCAGCAGGGTTGTTTAAGAGGCACATCCAGCAAATGACGGTAAGAGCCCATCCTGCATGACTGTAGAGGCCCATCAGCATGACGGTAAGAGGCCCATCAGCATGACGGTAAGAGGGACATCAGCATGACGGTAAGAGGCACATCAGCATGACGGTAAGAGGCCCATCAGCATGAATGTAAGAGGCAAATCAGCATGAAGGTAATAGGCCCATCAGCATGACGGTAAGAGGCCCATCACATGATGGTAAGAAGGCACAACATCTGACGTTAAAGGAGCCATCAGCATGATGGGAAGAGGCCCATCAGCATGACGGTAAGAGGCCCATCAGCATGACGGTAAGAGGCCCATCAGCATGATGGTAAGAGGCATATCAGCATGGTGGTAAGAGGCACATCAGCATGACCGTAAGAGGCCCATCAGCATGATGGTAAGAGGCCCATCACAGCAAAAATGACGGTAAGAGCCTAACAAACACCATCAGCATTAGATGTAAGAGGCCCAAATCAGCATGACGGTAAGTAGGCCGCATCACAAGATGGTAAGAGGCCCAGTCAGCATGACTAAGAGGCCCAACAGCAATGACGTAAGCAGGCCCCATCATGCATGATGTAAGAGGCACATCAGCATGATGGTAAGAGGCAACATCAGCAGAATTGTAAGAGGCCCATCATCATGGTGGTAAGAGGCCCATCAGCATGATAGGAAAGCAGGGCCCCATCACATGACGGATAAGGAAGGCCCATCAGCATGACGGTAAGAGGCACATCAGCATGATGGTAAGAGGCACATCAGCATGATGGTAAGAGGCACATCAGCAAGAAGAGAAAGGGAGGCCCATCAGCAATGATGGATAAAGGCCCATCCAGCATGTCGGACTGGTAAGAGGCGCCGAACAGCATGTACGGTAAGAGAGGCCCCCATCATTCAGGGTGGAAAGAAGGCACATCCGCATGAATTGAAGTAGGCCGCAACAGCATGACGGTAAGAGGCACATCAGCATGATGGTAAGAGTGCCCACAGCATGAATGGTAAGCAGGCCCATCAGCAATGACTGTAAGACGGCCCATCAGCGAAGACGGTAATAGGCCCACACAGCATTGGTTGTAAGTGCACTATCAGCATGCAGGTACGCGCCCATACAGCATGACGTGTTAAGCAGGCCCTCAGCATGGTGGTAAGAAGGCCACATTCAGCAATGACGGTAAAGTAGCACATCAAGCATTGTTGTACAGAGGCACAATCAACATGTGAGGTACGTAGGCCACATCAGCATGGTGGTAAGGAGGCCCCATCAGCATAAGTGTGAACAGGCCATCAGCATGGTGGTACGAGGCACATCAGGGAAATGGTAGAGATCAAATCATCATGGTGGTAGAGAGCAAACAGCATTGTTGGTAGAGAGTCCAACAGCATGGACGGTCAAGAAGCAGCACATCAGGCATGAAGTAAGGCCATCGCAGCATGATGGTAAGAGGCCCATCAGCATGACGGTAAGGTGCACATCAGCATTGTTGTAAGAGGCACATCAACATGGTGGTAAGAGGCCCATCAGCATGGTGGTAAGAGACCCATCAGCATGGTGGTAAGAGGCACATCAGGATGATGGTACAAGAAGCAACATCAAGCAAACGGTAAGAGGCATATCACATTGAAGGTAGAGGCACATCAGCATGGTGGTAGGAGGCCCTGCCTGGCTAATTACTGGCCCTACCTGGCTAATTACAGGCCCTACCTGGCTAATTACTGAGCCTCTGTCCTATGCTTAATTAATGGCCTTGCCCGTGTCTATTGATACTGGCCCTACCTGGTTAAGTACTGGCCCTACCTGGCTAATTACAGGCACTGGCCCTGAGGACAGTCCTATCTACCTGGCTAATTACTGGCCCTAACTGGCTAAATATGGCCCCAACATTGCTAATTACTGTGCCCAACCAGTATACATACAGGCGCTACCTGTTCAATACTGGCCCTACCTGCTAATTACTGGCACTGGTCTCTACCTTGTTAATCTTACTCGGCCCTAATCCTTGCTAATTTAATGCGAGTGATAGGTCCATCTACTCTGGCAGTTACATGGGGCGAACCAGCTGACCTGTGCAGGTAACTGGGGGCAGCCTTTCTATACCTGGCTAGATACTGGGCGACACAGCCCTATCTAACCTGGCCTTAACATTGGTCGCCGCAGCCCTACCTACCTGGCTAATTACTGGGCAGCAACTAACTACCCAATAATTCCTCGAGTCAGCCCTAGCTAACCCTGAGCTAGTTACTGGTCACTGTGCGGAAGCCCTAGCAACCCTAGGCTAATTACAGGGGTCAGCCCTAGCTACCTGGCTAATTAATTGGGGGTAGCCCTTAGCTACTCTGGCCTAGTATCTAGGGTTGCCCTAGCTACCCTGGGCAAATACGGGGGCAGCCTTAGCTACATGTCTAGTTTTACTGGGTGCAGCCCTATCTACCTGGCTAGTTACTGGGGCCACTATGGATCGTGACGTTGGAAGAGAGTTGGGAATTAATCACTAAAGGCTGGAAAAGAGAGGAGTCCTAAGATGTATCTGAGGTAAATTCTACAAGTAACAAGTAGGTGGCCATGAGAAACATTGGTTGCCTCTTTACCCGGACGTCGAGAAAAAAAGGTAAGAGAACAACTCATCATAGAAACAGCAAGGAGGTTTGGTAACAGATGAGAAAAAAAGGAGAGAGAAAACAACCCTCATCAGAGATGACGTCTCCTGGTGAGTCCTGCTGTCAGGGGTCCAAGTTTACTTTCTGTGATCATCAGTGCGAATTCATGTGAAGGGTGACCTGACTATGGTGAACTGATAGGTGGAGTTGAAGATTAAATTGGTGCTTGTAATTGGTTGCAGGTGTATTCTTATTCCTATGTAAAAGCAAGTGCACGACCTTACACAGTGATGAGGGTTTCACTGGCCCAATTTCTTTTCTTTCTTGCTATGTGTTTTATGGTGCTTTCACATGGAGCGGTTTTTGATGCATTTTTTTGTGCAGAAATGTACAGCATTAACTACTCTGACTTCAAAAAAACCGCATCCAAAAACACATAAAAAACTCACCAAAAACACATAAAAAATGCACCAAAAATGCTCCGTGTGAAAGCACCCTTATAGTATAGTTTTTTTAGAAAGTGGCGAGTGTGAAACAGGGGAAGTGTTTTTTTAAGCGGATAATGAAGTGGCTAGTGGGGGCTTTGTGCCAGGGCCCCTTTTTATTCCCAGTCCGGCCCTGCCTTCCCACCACGCCCCCCCCCCCCCCAAGACTTTTGGGTTATCTTTACTGAATGATCAAAAGGATCTACAGAGGACGGAACATGTACAACAAACCAACCCACCTGGGACCTTTAGAGAACTATATATTGATTGTGCTCCCTAATGCAACTCTTTATAGGGCACCTTACATGAGGTCATAGTGTAACGCAACAGGATCAGTCTTACAGATACTAGAATTCCCGCTGAGTGGCTGCAGCAGGTTATTTCGCCGATTTGGACTGAAGCTGTATTTCCACTTAGAAAAATTTAATTCTAGAAATTGAAGTCCTGGATTAAATTCTTTTTTTCAATAAACATATGTAAGAGAAATTCATAATTTTATTTTCCAATAAAAGTCCTGACCTTATTTACTGAGGTTTAATTTCCTGGATGATTTGATCCCCATTAAAGAACACATGAGAGAAATCCAGAGGCCGCACGGATGTGAGAGAGACTGAAACGTCTCGGCCCTTTCCTTACGCTCCTGCCATTAACTTGATTAAAAAAAAATTAATTACCTGCCGTCTGGCTATTAGAATTATCGGTGCTGTACTTCCACAGACCACTAATCAGCACAAACACCTTCCTAATGAAAGCCTGGATGCCATTCTCCTGGTAATCCATCACCCGATATTAGACGGACATGACAGCGCAGACAATTCTACACCAATTACAACTTTTTTTTTCCTCGGCAAAATCCATTACAGAAGTAGGTTCGGCGCGGCGCAGTCACTCTGAGAGGCGAGATTAATTTCTACAATACCTACACTTTCTTAAGATCTCGCCTCTCATTTCATTCTATCTGCATATTTTTAGATCTTATCAAATTAATAGGTGGGCACTGAAAATGTGCGGAGCAGGACTCCGCGTCTAGCAGAAGACAAATTTATATGTAGCTGACTTGCCTCCTATTAAACCCTGCATGTGCAAGTTTACTTAAAGGGGTTTTGCCACGAAGTAAAATTGAGGTGGGAAGTTTGTAAATTCAATAATAAACATTTTCACCATTCATTATTATTAAAAAATTCTGCACCGTTTTTGTTTTAGCTGCACCTTTAGTGATCCATTGTTTACAGCTCCTCTCCAGGGGATACGACCAGGGCTGTGAGCTCTGAGAGATTTATAAAGTGTAGTATTTGGGCTGCAGGATTCAAAAGGGTGATTACTTAGCTAACTGAGAAGCTTTCAAAGTTACTAGAGATAAGACAGCAAGAAGTGACTCATCATTGTCAAAGTGAATGACTGACAGCAGCTTAAAGCAATGAGAGATAAGAGTGAGCAGGTGGGGGAGAGAGATGGTCGTAACTAGAGAGACTTGTGCGCTTTAGGAGGAGATAAAATCTTCTTTATCTCCTGACCAAAGAAAAATTAAAGGGGTTTTGCCACGAAGTAAAATTGACTGGAGAAGCTGCAAATTGAACGATAAACATTTTCCTCATTCATCATTATTAAAAATCCTCTACCTTTTTTGTTTTAGCTGCTCCTTTAGTGATCCATTGTTTACAGCTCGTCTCCAGGGGATACGACCAGGGCTGAGAGCTCCCCAATCCTGGTCGCACATGCTCAGACATCACCTCTCCTCTCAGGCAGCTACTGAGTGTTCGAACCCCAGGTGCTGTCACTCTATTCCCGTCCTCTGTACTCCTTAGTAATCACACACACTCACTGCTGAGCAAGTGTTCACTCCCAGGTGCTGTCATTCTACTCCCGTCCTCTGTCTTCCTTAGTAATAAGTCAAACAATGCAAATAAATAAAAAAGAAACCTCAATCAGGTCTGTGCATTGATAAAGAGAAAAAAAATCCACAGGTTTGGTTTCTGCAGGGATTTGAACCTAGGACCCTTGTGTCTGGAGGCAAAAGTTTTACCTCTGAGCTACAATGTAGCTACTTACAGTTCTACACATAAACAGACCGTTATTTGACTACAGAGAGGAAAGGCCTGGTGATGTCATCCTGCTGGGTCACATGATCTGCAATTCAAACACGCCTCCTTCTGAGTACACAGAGCTGAAGAGCGGGATGTAGGAGGTATGAAATGAGATTGTGGCAAAACCCCTTTAAAAGGGGTGTTCTTGCTAAATGATTTGCTTTAAACAGTTAGGGACAGATAATTGAAGACTTTTTCTAAATACTTTGTTTCATTAATTTTTCTTTGGTCAGGAGATAAGGAAGATTTTATCTCCTCCTAGAGCGCATAAGTCTTTGGTTATGACCATCTCCCTCCCACCTCTTACTGCTCACTCTTATCTCTCATTGCTTAAAGCTGCTGTCAGTCATTCACTTCGACAATGATGAGTCACTTCTTGCTGTCTTATCTCCAGTAACTTTGAAAGCTTCTCAGTTAGCTAAGTAATCACCCTTTAGAACCCTGCACCCAATACAAAACCTTTATAATTTCCACCTCTCATTAATTCTACCCTTGCATATTTTTAGATCTTAGTCAATTAATAGGTGGGCACTGAAAATGTGTGGGCCAGGACTCTGCATTATGAAAACAAATTCTATGATGCCTAGTCCTATTAAAAAGAAAGCATGTCAAAGTTAATAAAGGGGTTGTCTCATACAAGGATTGCTGCTTTTTTGTTTAAAAAAACTTTGAAAAACAAGTCACTTTTGCAATATGTGTCCTTACCAGGGTCCTACCTTTTTAGAAATTTTCCCCCTTGTATGGGCTGTCAGCTCCTAGGTCGCTTGCTACAGATCGTCCATCTCCCTGTGGGGTGCGAGCATGGTGTTAGCTACAGACCTATTTGATCTCTCCTGATAGGCTGCCAGCATTGTTTGCTATAGCAATAGACAGGGCCGTCTCTTCCATTGGGCTTGGTAGGCCCTTGCCCGGGGGCCCTCGAGCACAGGGGGGCCCCTGAGGGCCCGGGTGGCTGCCTGCCCGGCCCCGGGGAAACACTCACCGCGCCTGCCGGGCCCGGCAAAGCTCTTTCCCCCCTGCCTGCGCTTTGTACTTGTTCCCCGGGGCGCAGGGGGGCGGTGGGGGCGGGGAGGTAGAGAGCAGGGCGGCCCTGCTACGCCCTCCTGGAGTTTCGTTCACAGCGCAGGATGGGGCGGTGCCCCTTTTTACAGCGGGGCCCCCTGCCCGCCCCTTTTGGGAAAAGTAAAAAAAAGCGCGGGGAAATTTTTAGAGCAGGGGCCTGCGTGGCGGCCCCTGCTATCGTTGTTATTACCGCGCCCGCCTTTGCTATTCACAGCCCGAAGGGCGGGGGCCCCCCCCCCCTTTTTCACTCCCCCCTTTTTTCCCTCCTTAAACAAAAAGGCCCCCAACATGGCCCGGGGAAAGCCGGTTTTTTTTCCCCCGGGGGGGGGATTTTTTACCCCGGGCCCCCGGGGCCCCAAAACAAAAAGGGGCCCCCCCTTTTTTTTTTTAAAAAAACCCTCCTCAAAAAAACCCCACCCCCAACCGGGGGGGCCCCAAAAAAAAAAGGGAAATGGGCCCACCCAGGCAAAAAATTTTTTTGGGGGGGGGGGGGGACAGTTTTTTATAAACCCCCCCTTTGGACCTGTATTTTTTTTCCCCAAAATCGGGGCCTTCCCGGTGACCATGAAAATAATGGGGAAATTTTTTCCCAAGGGGTAAAACCCTAATGGCCAAAGGGGGGGGGGGCCCCTATGGAATGGGGGGGGGGGGGCCAAAAAAAGGCCATTGGGGGGGGGGGACGTAACGGAAGGGTTTGGGCAGGAAGGCCCATTTTTTAAAAATTGAAAATTTTTTTTTGGTTACCAAAAAACCCCCCGTTAATCCCCCGTTTCGCATATATTTTCCGGGAAAATAGCAGTACGTTGAAAAAAAAACGGGGGAATGGCCCAACCTTTGGGGGTTTTCCAAAACCAAATTTTACATCTTTTTTTTCCCCACAGGCCAACCACCCGGGTCCAATTTAAAAATTGCCCGGGTGGGGGGGGGGGCCGGAGGGTTGTTATTTAGCCCCCCCAATATGGGAATTTTTTCCCCCCGGGCGCCAATTTTTTTAAACCCTTGGGCGCTCGTTTGGGTTCCCCCCGGTAATTCCGGGGGCCCCTGGGTTTTTTCCCCCTGGAATTTATTTAAACCTTTGGGTCCAACCCCTTTTCTAAAATGCCCTTCCCCTATACTGGCGTAAAAGCAAAAACCGCCCCTAAATTAAAAAACCAAAAAACAGGATGAATGGGGAACCAATTATTTTTCCCCCTTTTAAAAGGGGGTTTTCTTGTAATTTTTTTTTTAAAAAAATTTGGGAAGAAATTGAAATTTTCTTTTTTTCTTTGTTTTAAGGGGGGTTTTAAATTATTTAAAAATCCGTAAACTTTAGTTGTGTAAAGGGGGGTTTTTGTTTTTAACTCAATCAGTAAAAGCGGTTTTAAAAGGCTTCCCCTTTTTTGAAAGAAATTTTTTTAAAAATTTTTAAAAAAAATTTTTACCTTTAAATAAAAAACCATAGGTTTTTTTTTTTTTTGATTTTTTGGAAAAATTACTGGGAAACACGGAAGGGATTTTAAAAGGGAAATTTAAATTATTTTGTTTGAATTTTAAAAATTTTCAACCGGGGAAATCTCCCCCTTGGGTATTGGAAAAATTTTAAAAAACAATGGATAAAAAAAAGGAAATTTTAAAAAAAAAAGAAGTTTAAAATTTTGTGGGGAAAAAAATTTTTTCTCCCCCAAAAAATTTTTTCTTTTGGAAAAAATTTTTTCTTTTTCCGGAGTAAAAGGGGTTTTTCTTTTGGTTTCACAATTCTCCCCCTTTCCCCCCCTTTTTCCCCCCCCCCCGCTCCTTTTTCCCCTTTTTAAAATTTCCTTTTTCTTTTCCTTTAAATATGGTATTTCTTGCTGTTTACTTGAAATTTTAAAAACCTTTCAATTTTATAATTTTCATTTTGGGTTGGTTACAAAATTTTTTTCCCACGGTTGGTTAGGGCATTTAAATATTGGGGTGTTAAAGAACCCCATTAAGGGGGGGGAAGCCCCTTTACGCAAGGGGGGGGGAGGGAGGGAAAATTTTTTTTTTGGGAAAAAAGAAATAATTTGGTTGGGGAATTTGTTTTTAAAAAAGGGAAATCGGGGGCCGCCGGATTTGCTTAAAAAAAAAGGGGGTTTTGAAATTTGTAATAGCTAGGAACGGGAAAGAGCTGATTTTGCTTTACAGCTTAGACTCCCATTGCCTGACAGCATGGTGAATTTTAAAAAAAGACTTTTGAAAATGCAAAGGTGAGAAAACCCCTTTTGAGAGCCATTGACATTTCCCCCTATATTTTTGTTGTAATGGGAAACCCCAAAGGGGTTTGACGTCCCAGTGGGGGGTCAAATCAGTAATTTAATAAAAAGTGCCAGAGAAGAAAAACAAAACTGACATCCCGCAGTTAATGAATTCCTACCCCTTTATTACAAAAACACAATATATATCGACCTGATTAAAAACCCGAGGAACATTGACTAATCACCTCTTTATTGGTTCTTCTTTTTATTGCTTTGATAATACAACCCCCTTTGTTCAAAAGCCAAAATATTAAGGCCAGTGGCCATCTTGGTTTTAGGTTATTTGGGAACAAAAGCGTTTGGACACAGGCGCCATTTGTGGGTGAAAAGACTTTTACCCAATACATTCCCTAACGTCCCCCCTTGAAAAGACTTTTTACCTTTCCCGACCTTTGCCTGGCATCCCTTAGTGGGGAAATTTTCCCCGAAAGGGGCGGCCCACAAAACTCACCCCCGGGGTTTACCTATGTCACCCTAAATGTGGGCTGTTCTTTGATGGGACGTGCCGGTAGCAGGGGGCATAGGCGACGTTCCCAAAAAACTTCTGCCTTTAACTGTTCCCCAAGGAAATTGGGGGGGTCGCTGTTTACAATTTACCGGTGGGGTAGCGGTCCACAGCTTTTCCAAGTAGTTTCCTCAAAAAGGGGAACACAGAAACAATTACTGCAAGAATGAGTAAAATACAGCAACACAATCCCCATTTGAAATAAAACCCGCCCTCCCTTCCACCAACCGACCGTCTCCCCCCGGGGTCTGTGTTTTCCGGTTCCTTTTTTTTCCCCCGGATCTGCCAATTTTTAATGGCCCAGTACTTTACCATTCAGCCCGTATTGCTGGGATGAAAGCAAAACAGGTCTCCCCCATCTTTTTTTCCATCCTCCTTTTTCAGCCCAAACCCTGTCCCGGGCATCCCGTTTGCCAGGGTACAGAAGTTGGGCCTCCTGATCTGCCGGCCCGTAGGGCATCTCTGGTGTAATTGACCAAATCTCTGTGGTTGTAAAATATGTAGTTTATCCAGTTCATTCTTGTTAACGTATATTGGTAAAAGGATTCAAAAATCAGTAGCGCTTTTTCCCTTGCTTTAAAAATCATAGGGGGCCCCCCTGGGGCTCCCCATGTCAATATACACCCTGGGGGGCAAAGCTGCCCCTTTTGGGGGACTCCCTTCTTTCCGGCCCCTTATGTCTCAGTGCTCCGGCTATCCCGCCCTTACTTTTTGTATGTGGTGGGGTAGTTTGGTTAGGGTACATTGTCCAGTCCGTGCCTCCAATAGTTGACTTTAGATCTCTACTTTTTCCAATAACATCCTATGGGAGTACTTGTCAGAATTGCTGCCCCTGTATTACTATATTGGAGAGTCCTTTAGTGGAAGTTACCCCGGAATTTTTCCCTTTCCCTTTACGGTTTTGCAGGTGTAAATTTCTGGGTGACTGTTTTTCCCAACCCTGGCCTCGATGTTTTTGGGGGTGATCGGATACTTGGGCCTTTTTCCCTTCCCGACAGTCAGTTGGTTTGTGGGGGAGTTGGGGGTACAGATAAGAAGACATTCTGTGCCGTTACGGAATATCTAAAGGGGGAAGTATGGGGGGCTTTTTCGGGTTTACAGACTAAGTTTTTTTTTTTTTTATGTGGTTAGTTGTATATTTAAAACCCATTCCCGCCAAAGTTTTATCCCGAGAACTGGTCTTTTCCCCCCTGGTGTCCTCAGTCTTTTCCCCTCCGACCCCAGTGTGCAGGGGCGTCCCCCTACCCCTCAGTCCCCGCACAAATTATACACCGTGCGGGGAAAAATTTCTCATGTGAGGTTTCCTGTATGGGGAAATGGGAAAACATTTTCTACATCACAGAAATCAAAGGAATATGTGGCCCCCTGAGCACGGTGAGTTTACCAAAAGGGGACTATCCCTCTTCCTTTTTTATTTGGGCCCCTGATGGCTTTTAAGAGTTAGGATGAGATTTCTATCAGTGTGTACGAGCGCTTTGTTTGTCTCTGGGGATGGAGCGGGTTTTCATGTGCACTGGATCCAGTTGGGCTTTCCTGCCACCTTGACAGCTGTGGCTGTGGTCAGCAGGACTTGGTACGGCCCTTCAAATCTCGGCTCCAGAGTTTTACACACAAACTTCTTCACCTAGACCCAAACCACCAGGCTGTAGCTTATGGGCAACAACATCTGAGTCTGGATCTAGAATGGAAGAGAAAACTATAGAATATATAAGAGACAACTCTCTAGCCAATGCAATAACATGTGTGGTCATAGCATCATTTTGTAGCTGCAACTGCTGGGGGAAACATGCACCTAGCCTTGGGGCACTGCCAAACAGGATCTCATAGGGCGAGAGAGCTAACTGTCCCCGGGGCGTGTATCTAACACTAAACAAGGCTATGGGCAGGCTGTCTGGCCAGGGCATGCTGGTTTCTCTTGCCGCTTTAAACATCCGTGATTTCAGTGTCCCATTTAGCCTTTCCACTTTCCCCCTGCTCTGCGAATGGTACGGGGTGTGAAAAACTAAAGTGCTTTCAAGGGCTGTCCAAATGTCCTTCATCAGGGTGCTTAACAGATGTCCCAGTCCATGTGCCCATTGCACTACAGCTGGGTATTGTGTCCAGGGGAAGCAGAGCCGCCTCTACTCTACATAGACTGTTCTCTTCATTCTTCTTGGCTCCCTTCTCTTTCCAGCTTTCCTTTTCTTCCAATGGAGCTTGTTCCTGCAGCTTAGGTGTAAGTTTCCTCTTGCACCACTGACAGCTGCCTTGCTTCCCCTTTCTCACCTCCTGCAGCCTGTTTGGCTGCTTGGTCAGCCAAGTGGTTTCCTCTTGCCTCTTCTGTATTGAGCTTCCCATGTGCCTTGATTTTCAGTATAGCCACTGTTCGTGGCAGCAGCAGTGCATCCATCAGGACCTGAATGGCTTGTCCATGTTTCACTGGGGTTCCTGTGTCAAGTTCCTAACTAGGTGTAGAATTATCTTTTCTCTCTACTCCTTATTCAATTAGATGTCTCCGTCCAGATTAGATGATTACAGCTGTCGACAGCTAAAGAGCTGAGACAATACACGCCACACATAGGCTAGTGGTACATAGAATCTGCTTTAATCACAGGAAGGTACAATTTGATATAACTTTAAATCACGTGATTATTCTATCATTGGCTAATTGGCTGTTGCTGAGACCTCATAGTCTCCTGCATCTACGCAATGTTGCTAGGCATTAGCCGATAAGAAAAATTTCTGAACTTCTCTCTATATTATCCAAGAGAGAGGAATTTCTTTGGTTTCTTGATATGACTTCTTGTTGAAGCAGGCAGTGCATCTGTTCCAAATAAAGCTGTGTGGAAAATATCTGATTCGATAAGGATGTAAAAGCAGTAAAAGCAGTTTAAACAAAAATATCTGATGAGCTTAAAAAGGATGTAATGATTGAACAGATTTTAATGTTTTATCATAAATCATCAACTTGACACCTGCAGCCGTGAGAAATCCTCGTGCTTTCCATCTTCATAATTTCGAAGCAATCATATTGGTAATTTCACGTCCCTAAAAATAGGAATAAATCCAAAGTAATCGAAACGTTGCATCTAACCCAAAATGGTACCATTGTAAAGGCCCACAGAAAAGGCCCCCTCATTCAGGTCCATAGGTGGAAGTATTTAAAAGTCATTGGTCGAGGAAAATGGTGCTGCGGTGCAAATTTTAAAAAAAATCATTTTCTGGTACTTTGTCATTATGAAAACCCCACATATTTGTTATCAATGGAATCATATCAACCTGCGGAATACAAGTAACACATGACTTATACCGAAGAGTGAATGCTGCAAAAAAACAAAAACGCAAACATGGCACAAGTACTTTTTTCACATTTCGCCCCACTTAGACTTTTTTTTTTTTTTGCAGTTTCCCCATATATTTTAAAGTACGGTCAATGACACCATTCGACAGTATCTCTAGTCTTGCAAAATAAAAGCCCTAATACGGGTATGTAGATGGAAAAATTAAAAAAGTTAAGGCTCTTCAAAGGAGAGGAGAAAAAAAAAAAAGAGCCATATTATGATGAACGGATGTCATAAAGGGGTTAAAGATTTCATTGACTGTGACTAAGCTGCAATACCAGACACAGCCTCAGGACCAGAGTGGTGCTGTTCCCTGGGCGATGGGAAAAAAAAACGTCTTTTGTTTCCTATGTATATTCAATTCTGCAGCACTAGTTAGGGCTAAAAATCACACCTACAAATAAATACATGATATGCCGTGTGTGTTACATCACCGACACGGCCCCGGTTAATCTACACCTATTCACTTGGCCAGTCCAAATGTTTCTGATGTTCAGTGTGTAAGCATTTCCCCCCTACCACCAGGGTATGCAATGGTAATATGTGGATAGTAGGTGCTGAGGTGTCCCATATAATCCCTATGTCTTTATTGATTAGTTTATAATTGTGTGCAGAGAGCAGCAGACACGGAAAGTGATCCCGAGGTTGATTTATTGTCGAAGGCAATCTGATGAGATCGAAAATCCCGCTGTGGAGTTAATAATCTCATCAAACATGATGAAAAATGATACAGAAATGAAAAAAATAAATATACATCTTAACTACAAAGGCATTTCATGCCTGGTTTGTCCTGCTTCAGCTTTCTGTGTGCCCAAAAGGGGCTGTGTATTATTAGTTTGAATTGCAAATCATGTGACCCAGCAGACTTGACATCACCATGCCTATCCCCACAGTGTGCTCCTTCCCATCAAACAAAGGTCTGTTTATGTAAAGAGCTGTGAGTAGTTACAATGTAGCTGATTGGTTATCACATCTGCCTTTCAGCATCGGGGTTATAGGTTCAAATCCCTGCAGGAACCAGACATTTTTTTTTCCTCAATGCACAAACCTGGTTGAGGTTACTATTTATTCGCACTGCTTCACTAATTATTAAGGAGTACAGAGGAAGGGAGTAGAATGACAGCAGCTGGGGTTGAACAATCGCTCAGCAGTGAGTGTGTGTGATTACTAAGGTGTACAGAGGACGGGAGTAGAATGACAGCAGCTGGGGTTGAACACTCGCTCGGCAGTGAGTGGTTGTGATTACTAAGAAGTACAGAGGGCAGGAGTAGAATGACAGCACCTGGGGTTGAACACTTGCTCAGCAGTGAGTGTGTGTGATTACTAAGGAGTACAGAGGACAGGAGTAGAATGACAGCACCTGGGGTTGAACACTCGCTCAGCAGTGAGTGTGTGTGATTACTAAGGAGTACACAGGACGGGAGTAAAATGACAGCAACTGGGGCTAAACACTCACTCAGCAGTGAGTGTGTGTGGTTACAAGGGGGG
>JAODAL010061322.1:0-20395 GCA_025379985.1 Phyllomedusa bahiana | reverse complement strand
CTCTGCACCACCCTTTGCCATTTTGAAAAGCCCCCAAAATGGTCAGTGCGGACAATGCCCTTGTCGCATGAGCTTTTGGGGGTGTCTAGTTCTGGAACAATCGTTGGAAACTCTGAAACAACGGGCCCCGCCACGACGGAGGAGGAACGGACACGTAGGACACGGAGCCTTTCTCTCCGTCAAATCCACTGCCGACGTTTTTCACAATTTCATCGGTGTTTTTTAGCAGGGGTTCGGGGCCCCAGAGCTAGTGCAAGTGGCGCATCAGCTCTCAGGTGCATCATCCAGCAATCAGGGTGTGTTGAACGTGCCGGAGGCAGCGGGGGAGGGGGAGGAGGATGAAATTTCCTGCACCTATGTTACTGAGGTCCCTGCCTTGGAAAGGGGGTTGGCGCAATTTTGAGGTTTTAGGGGGAAGATGAGAAGACATTTGCTAGTGCCCCTCAAACCCAAGGGGCTGGGAAATAAAAGGCTCCATCTCTCACATTTCCCCCAACATGATCCTCGCTTAAAGGGCCCATCAAAATGAACAACAGTTACTGGGGGCCACCCTCCTGGACCCCCGGGTAAAAAAAAAAACCAGCACTTTCCTTCCACACACCCAAATAGAGGAAAATGCGGGAAATTGAGACCTTTGCGATTGATCAACTGGAGACATTTTGCGTTCTTCACGTTCCCCAAAAGTCACGGTGGAACAACACAGCGACGTGAAGCATAGAGTCCCAATAGCCTAGGGGCAGCACGGGCAAGGGGCAGAAGCCTAATGGGTACCTCTGGCAATTTTTTGTTTACCCCTCACCAACGCATGCAATGCGGGGCACACATCCAACACACAGAGATCCTTAAGTCATGGTGCACGCTATCCCCCCTCAACACCGAGTTTTTGTATGTGTTCCGGCCCCATAGATTCTGGGGATCCAAAATGGACGAATGGCCCGAGTGGCTCGTCCGCCCCAAGAGGGTTGTCCTGCCCCCCGCACCGCGTCATACTGAGCGGAACTCGCACAGTGGAGGAGTCATTACAGAAAACGCATCCGGCTTTCCACAGGTAATGTGGATCGTTTGAACTTTCCTCAAGATGAATCAGGCATGATCTCTGATGGGATTGGGGGGATGGGGGGGGTATTTTGTGGCCCAATTGCGAGCTGTCACCGATTAGTTGTCCGGTCTACTTCACATTCCTCTTCAAACAGAAATGGTCCTCATGAAACCTTTTTTTTAAAAGGATCATTTATTACTGCAATTTTTATTCTCTTTTCCAACAGATCCATTTTTGCTGGTTTTGCTGTGGTGACGAGGACTGTAAAGACACAAGGTTTCATGACAACACCGTATTCCATTTACTCACTTTATCTTAAGAAAGTTTTAGCATTGTCACATGGTTTTGAGGTCATGTTGACTGTGAGATAAGCTATAATTATGGTCCTTTGGAACAAGAAATGTGGCTTTAAGTGCATTTCTCCCTCACAATTTTTATTAGTGGCTGAGAAAGAAGTATATTTTATAATTTTTTGTGGGGTCATTGTAGCTGTGTATACAGCAATTAAACATGGTCCTTTGGAAAACAGAAATGTGCTTTTAGAGTGGCATTTCTCCCTCATAATTTTTAATAGTGGCTGAGAAGTATTTATTTATATTTTTTAGAGGGTCATGTAGCTGTGAGATACAGCAATAATCAAGGTCCTTTGGAACCTGAAATGTGGCTTCTAAGGTGCATTTTCTCCCTCACAATTTTTACCAGTGGGCTGATATGTGCATTTTTTATAATTTTGTTGGGTCATGCTGCTTTGGAAATGCAGCAAATACTACAGGTACTATGTATAAAAAAATGTTGTTCTACAGACATTTGTTCTTTCACAATTGTCCAAAGTGGCTTCAATGGGTCATGCTTTGAATTTCTTTGGTGGCATTTTGCTTTGAAATGCAGCTATACTACGGGTCCTATTATAAAAAAAATTTTGGTTTTCTACGACCATTTGTTCTTCAACAATGTCAAGAGCTGGCTCAAGGGTAATGGTGCTGTCAGAAACAGGAATAGTTAGGACACTGTTAATGTTACACATATTGCAAATGACTTGTTTTATTTTTTTGCCCCGATCTTTAACATGGGGGCTATCAATCCCTGTATTTGAAACAACCCATTTAATACAATTAAAAAAAGAGAAACAAAGACATGGTGGGATTCCATCCTATTTTTAAAATGTGTTTTCCAGAATTAAACTAATAAAAAAACTTGCATGTTACAAAATAGCTGGTAAAAAAAATTCCTCTGAATTGTACAAGGAGGTACAGGAAATTGTCCAGATGTAGGTTATTCAGTGGACATGGAGTATGGAGCACAGATAGAGAAACAAAGTACAGAGGACAATATACTCCAGCACGTGAGTAAATGAAGGAAAAAGAATGCCAACATAAAGGGCACCTGGGATTAACAGCACCGTTAACAACCAGTATTTCCAAGTGAAGCTTAATTGGTCGCACTCATACGGAGGGGCAGCGCCTACCCAGTACAGGGACAGTATATGTCCAGTGAAACTAAAATGTGTGTTGAAAGACTCCTTTTTCCCGGCACTTTTCTAAATGTGGGGTCATGCAGGTTTGGGGCTCATGCTGTGGCCCAGGTCATTAGTAGTCCATGTCCAGTGAAACTAAAAATGGTGGTTGAAAGACTCCTTTTCCGGCGCACTTTTAAATGTGGGGGTCATGCTGGTTTTGGGGCTCATACTGCTATCCGGGAAAGGGATATTCAATGTCCAGTGAAACTAAAATGGTGGTTCAAAAGACTCCTTTTTTCCGGCAATTTCTTAAATGTGGGGGTTCATGCAGGTTTTGGGGGCTCTGCTGTGCCCAGGGACAGGTATAGTCAATGGTCAGTGTGAAACTAAAATGGTGGTTGAAAGATCCTTTTTTCCGGCACTTTTCTAAAGTGGGGGTTTCATGCAGGTTTGGGGCTCATGCTGCGTTCCAGCACAGGGATATTCAATGTCCAGTTCAAGTAAGATGATGGTTCAAAATCAATACTGCCTCTGGCAATTTTTAATTTGTGGGTGATGCAGGTTTAAGGGGTCATTGCTGTCGGTACAGAAAGGGATAGTGAATGTTGTGTGATTTTTTTTCTGTGGTTTTTATAACCTAATTGTTTTGCTAAGATGTAGCACGTATCCATGTGACTGTTGTGGATTGTTAATTCCAGCTTCTCCAGCCCTGGTTTGGGTGTAAGAATAAAGCTGTCGTTGCTCTCCATAGACTTTAATGGTTCATCACTCATAATCGGACTGCTCACTATCGACTATCTGGTCGATGATGGTGACTATCGGACCATCGACCGATTGTCGAAGGCCAACGCAATCGATCAACATAGTCAGCGGGCCCTCACCTGTCATAACCTGCCACTGTCCATCGGTTCCCTCAGCCAGAGATGTTACTAATGTGGTCTGGGCCCAGCGCCACTATATAGCGAGGATGAACAATTTGAGTGAGGGCAGACAGCAAGTACTTGGCAGCGACAGAAATGGGGGCCAATATCCCTGCTTCTTGCAGGTAGGCGGCAAGTATAGATGTTGAGAGAGCATGGGAGGGTCCATGTTGTGAGGGTCAGCCTCTGCATACCAACGACGCGTGATTGAGGGACGCCAGTGACGATGAAACCACAAATAGATGATGATGTAGCCGACCGCACTTGGGATCCGGGTGAGGGCAAGGGCTTCTCTCGTCAGGAGAATGAGGGGCGGTCAGCTTGCGCGTCAGCAGCGGCACAGCCAGCAAGTGGGTCGTTTGGCCGTGAAGTCAGCAGCGATAGCAGCAGTGTCGGACGAGTGAGGGTCGGGAAGCCAAAGCTGCCACGGGTGTAAAAAACCGCTTGCAGGTCCAAGGAAAAGTAGCGGCACAGGGGCTTAGCGAGGCAGCTGGTGGCAGTAGTCACTCAGTGCGGAGCGTTGGCGGGTTTAAAATCCGATACTCGGCGTTGTAGGCAGTTTTTGCTAAGACACCGGAGGAGCCGAATATGGGTATATGTAGAATCTGTAAGCAGAAAGTGAAACTAGTGGCAGGGAAGTTAAAGCTGGAACCATGGCCCTGCGTCAACAAATGCAGCGTCCACATCCGGTGGCCTTGGGATAAAACGTGGCATCAGCTGTGGTGGTCCATTCCTGCCGCCGGCAGCAACAGCGGCAGCGCTCGGTGGCCACGCATGCACATTGCAGCCAGTCAAGGCTCCCACCACCTCTGCAGAAGGGAGCTGTTTCTCTTTGACATCATCTCCCGGTCCAGATGCTCCTGCTCCTCGTACTCATGGCGCCAGCAGTCGTTCAGCGAGGCGATTGGCACAAGAGACTAACAGTATGCGGTCTCCAAACCATCCTAGGAGGCAGCAGCCTGACCGTGCTCCTGTCCAAGTTGTTGTTTACTGCAGTCCCTCCCTTTCCAAAATGGTGGAACTCTGCACCGTCAGAAAACTAATGTACTTGTGCCGAGCCGAGATGGAAGAGTTCCAAGCCGTAATTTTCTTTTCAAAAAGGCTAACAGTACCAGCATTCATAAATATGTAGAAAACAGAAGGTTGGCCAGTCCTTGAGCATTATCGGTTTGTTCAAGGTGCACGGCAGCGCGGACGTCTGGAGCTTGTAACTTTACGGTCAGGGCCAGTACTGTTCTTTGGGCCGCCCACTGGGTGAATGTTGCTTCCGCCCAGCCACACCAACAACTTGGACAGGAGAACGCCGCTTTCTCTCCACTTTGTCAAAACTGCGGCTCTGCGACAATGTCCGCCCTTCACCTCCTCCACCACCATCTCAGCCTCCACAAGTACTGCTCCATCATACCACAAGTGTAGGGCACAGCGGTGTCACGCAGTTCTAGCACCTGGCTTGCCTCGGGGGAACGAAGTCACCACAGGGGAGGAACTGCTCCCGCGTCTGCAGCAAGAAATCGATGTGCGGGCTTTTCCGCGCCAACTGCAAATCGGAACCATGGTGGACGGACAATGGAAGGAACATGGTGTGTCCGCCGCTGCACCGAGTAGGGATTGTCCAATGCGCCCTGCATGTGGGCATGGTGTTCTATTGGTTGTGAAAAGTTCCTGAGTCTTCCACCGATCTTCAGAAACATTCTGAAAATGGCCAGGGGAAACTGTGCATGCACTTTATCCATTGTACTAAGCCAGGAACACCCTCCTCGAGTTGCAGCGGCAGAACGGCCTTCCCCCAACACACCTCTGATATGCGATGTTTCCACCCGTTGGATCTCCAGCCTGCACATGTTGGTCCGAACTTTAATGAACAGAGAAAGGCCATTACGATTTTTTGATGTTCCTGGCAGAAGAAGTACTCCCTGTGTAACTTTGATGTCAGCCAGTGGCAGCTCATGCGTGCACTGCCGTTTGTTAGGCCATTCGAGGAGGCGACGTTATTTTTCAGTCGCCAGGACTACGGGCGATGAATAACGTCATTCCACTGCTTCATGGTAGGCTGGAACAGATTGCTGAAAAATCTGTCAGGGCAGGGGGACTGGAGCGTGGCCCGGACTACATCTCGTGGCCCACATGAGTCCGCGTGGGGAATGAAAATGGAGGAGGAGGAGAGGAGGAGGACACTGGAGCAGAAGCATTGTCTGGTGAAATGAGTGGATTTTCTACCCAGGTGAAGAGAGGTAGGAGCAGAGCTGCTGGAGGAGCTAGATGGCGATGAGGAAGTCGAGGCTGATGAGCCCGCAAAGGACCGTGGCAGTTACAGTGGAGATGGAGGCAGGGAAGCCTCGGAGTCACTTGTGCAGATGGCCCGCCAGCATGCTGATTTGCCTGGCTAGTGACAGAACCCGGAATAGTCAGCATTCGCAGAGGGATGACTATCTGGCTCTCCACCTATTTGGACCTCGCTACCGGTCCAAAATGGGAGTTCTTTCTCCCAGCTATTGGAGAGGGAGGACAAACTCAAATATTTACTATAGGGGAAATCCTCCGTAGTCAGTTGGCCGCTGCCATGTGTGGGGGCATCGTCCCTCCTCTGACAGGTGCTGACAGGGGGGTTCTTCAGAGCTCACGTACTACTGCGCTAGGCTTGCCGGGGTGGAACGGTGGGGGGTGTCGGAGCGTACCAGCTCATCAGCTGCAAACAAAGTATCGGAGCACTGATGAGCAGCCTTCTTCACCGCCTAGTGAGGAGGCAGTCGCCAGCAGCAGCAGCAGGACCTGGAAGCAGACCTGAACCAACCAGGTGGTGGAGTACGTGGAAGCACTCTGCCACCCCAGTTAGAGATCCGATGGACTACTGGGCAGCTAAACTGGATGTGTGCGCAAACTTGCCAGGTTTGGCAGTGGAGAAGCTGTCCTTGCCCGGCCTGTTAGTGTGGCATCAGAGCGGGGTTGTTCAGTGCGGCGTGTGGGTACGGGGGGCCATCATTACCCCAAGGAGAACCCGATTGTCCTACGGGAAATGTGGAACAACTGCTTTGTCAAGATGGATCAGGCGTGGATCGGCCAGGATTTCCACACACCAATGCCTTAGGCGTCAGACTACATCAGCATGACGCCTCACCAAAACTGTGAGAAATGAGGTCCTGGGTTCAAACTCCCTGCCTCAGCCACTATTCTGATGCCGCCACACGCCTGATGACACACATCTGCTGGAACAGTTTGCTCCATCTCGCCACCAACCATCTTTACCAAGGGTATGGTATTGCCACCCTCCTCCCCACTTTGTTCATTGTGCCACTGTGCTGTCCTCATGCTTGCTGCTGTGCTGCTGATGTGACCTCCACACTGTGTATTGTGCCACTCTCTGACCTCATTGCTGTTGCTCCTGCTGCCGTCACCTCCACTCTATGTCATTGTGCCACTCTGTGGCCCTAATCCCGTTTTTTGCCACCTCCAGTATGTGATTGTGCCACTTTCTGACCTTATGCTGCTCTGGTGGCTGCTGGCGTGACCTATAGAACTGTGTCATTGTGCCACTCTGTGGCCTATTCTGTTTTTGCCACTCATAAATGTCATTGTGCACTGTCTGACCTCATGCTGCTGCCATGCCGTCACCTTCCACTCTCTGTCATTGTGCCCTCTTTGTGGTCTACTACTGTTTTGCCACCTCTCAGAATGTCATTGTGCCACTTGTTGACCTCATGCTTCTGCTGCCGAGACCTACAACTGTGTCGTTGTGCCACTGTCTGGACCTCATGTGCGGGTGGGGATGCCTTGCTGGCCTGCTGCCATGACTACACACTGTGTCATTGTCCCACTCCAGTTGGCCTACGGACTCCTGTTTTTTTTTGCCGCGCTCCAGAATGTGATTGTGCCACTGTCAGACCCTCATGCCAGCACCTGTGCTGCTGCCTCGTGACCTACACACTGTGTCATTGTTCCCACACTGTGGTCTACTCCTGTTTTTGCCACCACCAGAATGTGATTGTGCCCACTGTCTGACCTCATGCTGCTCCTGTGGCTGCTGCCGTGAGACCCTACACACTTGTTCATTGTCCACTCTGTTCCTACTCTGTTTTTTGCCACCCTCCAGAATGTCCATTGTGCCACGCCTGAACTCATGCGCTCGCTCGCCGTGACCTACACACTGTGTCATTGTAGTGCTCACAGTCTGAACCTCATGCTGCTCTGTGGCTGCTCAGTGACCTACACACTGTGTCATTGTTCCCACTTACCTGTGGCCCCTCCTGTTTTTTGTGCCACCTCCAGAAGTGAATGTGCCACGTCCTGACTCATGGCTGCTGCTGTGTCTGCTGCCCGTGAACTCCACACTGTGTCATTGTGCCACTGTCTGACCTCATGCTGCTGCTGTTGGCTGCTGCCCATGACCTACTCAACTGTGTCATTGTCCCCCCTTGGCTACTCCTGTTAATTTGCTACCTCCAGAATGTTGATTGTGCCACTCGGACTGACCTTCATGCTGCTCCTGTGGCTGCTGCCGTGTGACCCTACACACTGTGTCATTGGATCCCACTCTGTTTGCCTACTCCCTGTTTTTTGCCACCGTCCAGATGTCATTGTGCCACTGCGCTTGGACCTCATCATGCTGCTGCCGTGACCTCACACTTGTCCATTGTTCCCACTGTCTGTACCTCTGGCTGCTCCTCTTGCTGCTGCCGATGACCTACACACTGTGTCATTGTCCCACTCCTGTGCCTACTCCTGTTTTTTGCCACCTCCAGAATGTCATTTGTGCCACTGCCTGACCTCAGCTGCTGCTGCCGTGACCTCCAACTGTGTCATTGTGCCACGTCTGACCTCATGCTGCTCTGCTAGTGGCTGCTGCCATGACCTACAACTGTGTCATTGTCCACTGTCTACCTCAAGCAGCTCCTGTGCTGCTCCTGTGGACCTACTCAAAAACTGTGTCATTGTCCCACTCTTGGCCTACTCCTGTTTTTGTCCACCTCCAGAATGTAATGTGCCACTGTCTGAACCCTCATGCTGCTGCTGTGGCGTGACTGCCGTGACCCTCCACACTGTTGTCATAGTGCCGACTGGTCTGACCTTCATGCTTGCGTGCTGTGGCTGCTGCCTATGAACCCTACACACTGTGTCATTGCCCACTCTGTGTCCTACTCCTGTTTTTTTCCACCTCCAGAAGTGTCATTGTGCATCTGCCTGATCCTCATGCTGCCTGGCTTGCCGAGACCTCTCACACTGTGTCATTGTGCCACTGTCTAACCCATGCTGCTGCGTGGCTGCTGACGTGACCTACACTGTGTCATTGTGCCACTGTCTGACCTCATGCTGCGCTGATGCCTGCTGCTGTGACTCTACACACTGTGTCATTGTTGCCACTGTCTGAACCTAGATGCTGCCTTGCTGCTGCCGTGACCTCCACTGCTGTGTCCAATGTGCCACTCTGGTGACCTATTCCTGTTTTTTTTGCCACTCCAAATTTCAATGTGCCCTGTCTGTACCTCAAGGCTGCTGTGCTATCGCCGTCACAGGTCCACACTCTGTCACTAAAGTTGCCACCTTGAGCTTCATATTGTTTTTTTCCAGCTTTCTCTGGCATGACTTTATCAGCATACATTCCCCGCTCCAGTTTTTTGGTCAGTTTTGCCCTCATAAGTGCCCAGGGAATTTATATAGTGAAGCGATTCTAAAGCTGGCTTCAGTCATGATGCTGTCATACAAAAACATACATTGTATGCAGACCGAAACCAAGCCTCCCTCTGCATATTTAAGCAGGCACAACGTTCTACAGCACCCTGCAGGCTCTTTGCAGCCTGGGAAATAGCTGTTTTTTAACGCTATTCGTGCCGACAGATAATATGTCGGAACGAAGTTATTTTTTGGCCGAGAATTCGCGAAGTGAACGTAAACGATATTTTCGGAATTCGTGCCAATCTCTAGTAATAGCCAATAGTGACCGAAATACATCACAACTAATGTTACATGTAATGAAAAAATATGTAATATATATATATGTGTGGTGTGTGTGTGGTGGTGTGTGTTGTTGTGTGTGTGTGTGTGAAAAATGGAATTAATTGTTTAGTATATAATGTTTTTGTACTATATATAGTACTTTAAGTGCCACAGTATTAGTATTACATAGAACACTTATATAAGCCAAATTGTGTAATTAGTGTAAACATATGCAAAATTGTGTGCATTTATATATGTGTGTGTATGCAAAATTGTGCGTGTGCATATATATATATATATATATATATTTCCAAATTACGTAATGTATACATTTTAATTACATTACAATAACGTAATCATTGTATGTATGTGTGTATATGTTATATATGGAGATTAAATACTGAGTTTTAATTAACGTGTGGTTTAATATGCCTATTTAGTGTAAGTGAGCATGTATACCTCTGGGAAATTTGTATGCTTAAATCTACATGGTAGATGTATGTGCCTGTGTACACTGAGTGTTTGTGTGTCTGTAATGTAGTTACTGTCAAAATTTGTTGGAATGTATGATATGTATGTGCAGTGTATGTCCCTACAAATATGAAACTTTTTGATATACCCTCCTCTCAGCTGCACAGCTTAAAAATGAACTGTTACAGAGGGGCTTAATAGACACCTAAAAAAATATATCTTCAATAGGACACATCATATATTCATGCTGGCACTTAGGCTATATCTAGATAGCACAGAATACCTTCAGATTTCGGTGTTCATGTATTTTGAATCGCTGAAAATCTTGACTGTCCACTGTGATGCAAATACAGCAAAGAAAAAACCCATGCTGTAGTTTCTACAGCAACTAGGATTTTTTTACCTCCGCCACATTTAAAAATCTGGTGGATATAAAGCACATGTTGGTAATATACCGCAGGATTCAGTGAGCGATTTGCTGTACAATTGTGAAGGGCCGCTGCTGCAAATCTGAAAACCGTACACCAGTTTTTTTACTGCAAATCTTCCGCATAAACCACGGTCCTGGATGTGCTGGTGTGCACAATTTTTTAAAGCCAAGAAAAGACAGACATCCCAACCAGTTCGAGCCTATTTCTGCTAAGTGATGATCCAGGGGAGCAAAACCCCCAGAAGGAAGAAACCAATTATACCTCATATTAGGGAAACAAATTCCCTTCCCGACTCCAATCTGGCAATCAGAATAAATCCCAGGATCCATGATCCTTCTCCAGTCCAGAATCCCGTCAACTATAATACTTTTTATATACATTTAGGAATGTATACAGACTCTTCTCCATAATCCTGGTCCACTATAACTTATTATATTAATACATCTAGTTTGTAATGAAATATATAACCTATCACATAAAAAATAAGCCCTAAAGAGTCTATCACACAGAGCGGTTTTTGTGCTTTTTTATGTGTTTTTGTGTAGAAATCAACAGCATTAATTACTGTGCCTTTCTGCACAAAAAACAATACAAAAACGCTCCATTTAAAAGGAACCCTAACACAAGCTCCACTGACATAAAAATAAAGATTTATGGCTCGTTAAATATTGTGTAACATAAAAATGTTATTTATTAATTTACACAATTAATCTTTCATTCTGACTTTCTAATAAACAAACAAAATTTAAGCTGTTACTAAGCTACTCCTTGTGCCCCAATGATGCTCTATAATTTTGGCTTGAATTGTGGAGGCAATGATCCCACTGCTGATAGAAGGCTCACACACCTAGGAATGCAAGTGCACAGACGCTTGAATTCTGGCACATACAAGCCTGGAATCATGAGGCAAGCCTTTTAACTGCCAACCACAAGATGGCTGCTCCCTACAGCTGTTTTCAAGATGGCTCCTTCATTGGTGATAGGTCCTCTTTAAGTTAATCATTTTGTCACAGCCAATTCTAATCATGATATATATGTATAATTGTGCATTCCTGGTAGGTAAACTTTCACTGGGACGCTTATCATGGTTCTGTCTTTGTAAGATTGTATTTGTTTACTCATTTTGGGCAATTTTTCAATTGTCTTTAATTATTGGTATCTCTGCTATAATTGTATAAAAAGTAAATATAAATATATTTTAGCTTGCTAATTTTTTGTATCGATTGGTTTCCTTGCTCTAATGTGTCATGGGCTGATAGCTATTGGATGGTGCCCTCTTATTTCTTTATTTACTTCCCCTTTAATCCCTTCCTGACATTGTAAATAATATGTATATCTTGTGCGGGAAATTGTTCCCGCAAATGCACATACCCATACGTCTAGGACATCATGCAGGCCCGCAAGCAGAGCCCATAAAACAATGGCAAAATTGCTGGGGTTTTTTTTTTCCATTTTAACGGCCCAATGCTAAAAAACTTGGGATACATCTGTAGGCCCAAAATGCACCAAACACCAATAGATGAGTTCTCTGAGAGATTTTGAATTCAAAATGAGGTGACTTTTCAAAGGTTTCACTTGATCTGATATTTTGAGGGCTTTGCAAATGCAGCATACTCACTACCCCTTTGGATATATTCCTTAAGGGGTGTAGTTTCCAAAACGGTGTCTTTTTAAGGGTATTTATTAGGTTTTAGCTCTTTAGGATGTCTGCAAACTTGAAATAGCGCCTAAAAATGCCCTAATGAAAATGAGGCGCAAATGTCCAGTAGGCTCTCCTCCTACTCTGAGGCTTGTGGTTAAGGCAAATAGCACACTAAGGCCACATATGGATATTTTAAAATTGGAAATCGTGGGTGAAGTCAACTATTGAGTTTGTGTATCCCTAGTAACATCTACTGTTGTCACGGACGACCCTGCGAACACTGTCCCAGGTCGCAGGCGCGTCTGTGCTCCTACACCTAGCGGAGCCCCGTCCCGCACATCGGGTTCGGGGTCCGCTCACCCCCCCGTCCCCGCCGGCGTTCATTACCCTTCTACGCTCCTCAACAGCCTGTCTTCGTTCCCGGCAACTGGCTCGGCCCTAGGGCGCGCCGCTGATCCGGCAGTTTGAAAGTTAAAAGGGGTCAGTGCGCCGGTAATTGGGTCATTCTGCCAGGCATTGCTCCTATTTAAGTCCGGGCCCTTCCTGCGGTCCTTTGGCCGTATCCTTGGTGTAATATCCAGTGTGTGGGAGAAAGCCTTCCTGTATTGTCTAGTCTGCCTATCCTGACCGTACTTCCACCTACATTACCAGACCACGAACCATTGCCCCATCCAGACCTCCGCCGTCTACTTTTACGAACCTGAGCCCACCTGTCCGGCCTCCTGCCCTGTCCCCGACTACAAGCCTGCCTGCCGATTCCGTACCTCGCCTAACCTTGGCCGCCTACCGCAGGCAATGCCCCGCAAGTGGAAGATATGACCTGTGGCTCCCCGCCCAGCAAGACCATCCCATTTGCGGCGGGCTCTGGTGAATAACGGGACCTACTTAGATTCCACTCCTGGTGTGGGCTTACTCCATCACCTGTGGTGGTCCAGTGATCCACCTCCAGACCGTTACAGTAGGATCCGGCCCAATGGAATCCCACCAAGGTGCCGTTACCCCTCACAGGCCTGGCGGATCAGAGACGACAGTTGTTTGCTCGCCAGTCACAGCAACTCCGTCAACAAGGTAGCAACTTACCCACTATCCACCATGTTTGCAGCAACTCGTCACCGTCCACAGCAGCAACCCTCGCCATCTCCAGTGGTTGTCTCTTCCTCTACTGTTTCCTGTGGCTCTGAGGGGTCCCCAAAGCTTCGGCTGTCGCTCCCATCTAGGTTCGAACGGATACACGGAAACCTATGAGCAGGGGGTTCATCACCTAATTCTCTATGCACTTGAGCTGATGGCTTATCAGTTCCTGTCCGAACAGCGAAAGTGGCCTTTCGTGGTCAGAACTATCCCATGACGGCAGATCTTCATCATTCCTCATGAGTTCCGCAATGGTCTGCGAGGACCAACTTCGTGCATCCCTCCGCTGATACACCAACCCTCCTAAGCCTCCACATCCAGGGGGATCTAGATTCGTTAGGATACCTACGCGGTGCAATTCCTCACTCTGGCCTCTGAACTGTCATGGAACGAGGCCGCTCATGTTCGTCACCTTCAAGAAAGGGCTCTTAAGTTGAGTTAAGGACATCTTGGCCATTAGAGACCTCCCATTCCTTCCCCTCGCATGACCCGATCCATTACTGACCGCCATCGACGTACGCTTCATTGTAATGGTAGGAGAACTCGGGCAAGAACGTCAAATCAAGACCCAACCTCGCCGGTTTCCTCACGGCACCCGGTGTTCCAGAGGCCTGCTGCTGTCCACAGCCCCAACACCCACTGAGGTAGCCCATGCAGTTGATCGGGCTTCGTCTCGCTGAGCAAGATTTGGTGCCAGCGTCGGCAAAGGAACTTTGGTGCCTCTACTGGGCAGCCCAGAACATTACCCGATGAATTGTCCCAGGCCCCCAAGCTTGTGGAAACTCCCGCACACTAGGATCTGTTGGAGAGAATGCATTCCATTGCAAACTCCCTCCTCCTCCACAACTGATTTGATGCCTGTGCAGGTCGTTTCAGAGACTGGTACCTCTTTCCAGGTTCGGCGCTGCGTTTCTGGAATTGGGCTCGGCCGAGGAACTTTATCCCCCAGTCTCTAGTGAAAGCAGTATCGCTTTCCTTGGTCCGCTTGAAAAAACGCTTGTCATCCTCATCCCAGCGGGGAGCTGCTAGCGACACCATCCAGTTTTTGTCATCCAAGCCTCTGTCCCTCCACGTGGGAGTGCTGCATAAAGAATGAGATCTCCTTCTATTGTTGCCACTCCTCGCACTTCGTCTGCGGTCCTACCTCGGACTCCCCATGGCTTACGGCTCCACTCTCCTATTTCTGTCTGGACTGGACCATCTGGAGAGGTGATTCGTAGGGCATTGTTTGTGGCACCTCGCCCCGTGCTTTCCTCTCCTCAGCTCGACCCTTCAGGAGCCGTGCTCTCCGGGCTCCGTCCGAATTATCTAAGTACCCCGGTGTGTTCTCCGAGAGACAATCCGAGAGTCTTCCTCCGCATACTAGTCCAAGTACGATTAGCCCGATCGACTTATTGCCAGGGTACCAGTCCTCCGGGCCCGGTTCTACCCACTGTTCGGTCCTGTAGTCCCAAGCCATTGCTTAGACATCCGGATATCTCAGGAGAGGGTTCATCCTGAAAGTTCCTCTCTCCCCCGCGGGTGCGGGGTCTTTTTCATTAAGAAGAAGGACGGTACCTTACGATCCTGCATAGACTACTGGGGTCTGAACAAGATCACGGTGGAAAAACCGTTACCCATTGCCGTTGATCCCAGAACTGTTTTTAAACCGCCTGAAGTGCTAAAGATCTTCTCCAAGTTGGATTTTGAGAGGGGCCTACCACTTGTCCGAATCCGCAGAGGGCAAATGAATAGGAAGACGGCATTCACACCAAGGATTGGGCACTTTTGAATGTAACCTGGTAAAGTCCCTTCGGTCTGTGCAGTGCCCTGCCGTCTTTCAGGAGCTCGTGAATGACGTCTTCAAAGACCACCTCTACACCAGTGTGTGTTTGCCTTGATGAAATCCTGGTGTACTCCCTGACTCGAGACCCACCGCAGCCATGTTCTGTCAATGAGTAGAGAATCGTCTCCAGGAGAACCATCTGTATGCCAAGGCTAGGGAAGTGCCCTCTTCCATCAGACTAGCCTCCCGTTTCTGGGTTTACGTCATTTCTGACCAAGGCCAACGGAGGGACCCAGCAAAACTGTATAGCCGAGTTGGCAGTGCCACACCCAGTTGGTCTGTGGGTATACAAGCGCTTCTTGGCTTCTGCAACTACTAGCGGCACTTCATCCCTCACTTCTCTACGATGGTGGCTCCGATAGTGTCCCTCACCAAGAAACAAGCCCAATCACACAGCTGCCCGTCGAGCCGAGAGGCGTTTTCCAGAAGCTTCAAGTCCTGCCTTCTCTACGGCATCTACCTGGCACTCCAGATCCCTCAAAACCCTTCACGCTGGAAGTGGATGCATCGTCTGTTGGTGCCGAAGCAGTTCTGTATTACGCAAAAAGGGCCCCACTGAAAGACTGAAACGTGCGCTCTTTCTTTTCCAAGACTTTCTCGTCGGCCGAGAGAATTACACGATTGGCGACCGTGAGCTACTGGCCATGAACAAAGGCCCAGGATGATTGGCATGTATCTGCTATAGGGTTCCCTTTTCCCCATACGTAACACTCGGACCACAAAAACCGTCCAAAATCTTCAGAGGGCTCAGCGACTTAAGTCCCACCTCCAGCCTAGGGTGGTCACTCATCTTTTTCCCGGTTCGATTTCCAGATCCGCCACTTCCGGCCTGCAGAGAAGAATGTGAGAGCGATGGCCCTCTCCCATGCCTCCTGATGTGTGGTGTTGAAATATACTACTCCAGAACAAATAATTCCTCCAGAACGCTTAATCTCGGCACTCCAGTGACCTCCGGATTGTCCCTCCTGGTAGGAACTTATGTGCGCCCTGCTCTCCGCAGACGTATCGTAAAATGTTGGGGACATTTCTCATTTGTGCCGTTCCATCCCGGCTGCCCGAAGAACCTATCCACCTTATAACCCCGGTTCTTATTGTGGTCCAGAGCTTCTGAAAAGATGTTAAGGACTATCGTTTTTCGTCATGAGTACCACTGAGCCCACAACAAGACGCACACACTCACAAGCCGTCAAGGTCAACTACAGCCACATCTCCATCCAACTCAACCTTGGACCAACATTTCTATGGACTTCATAACTGACCTCCCTCTGTCGTCTGGCAACACCATTATTTGGGTGATCACGGATCGCTTCTCCAAGATGGCGCATATCGTCCTGTTGCCAGGCCTGCCGTCTGCCTCCCGCCTGGTGGAGCTATTCTTCCTTCATGTGTTTTGTCTGCATGGGCTCCCTCAGCAAATCGTCTCGGACCGGAGAGTTCAGTTTGTCTCCAGATTTTGGCTAGCCCTGTGTAACCAACTTCAGGTGAAGCTCGACTTCTCTTCTGCCTACCACCCGCAGACGAACGGTCAGGTAGAGAGGGTCAACCAGGTCTTGGGATGTTACCTTCGCCATTTTGTCTCGGCACGTCAAGATGATTGGTCCAACTTGCTGCCATGGGCGGAGTTCTCTTATAACTCTCTTGAGTCTGAGTCCGCGGGGGTCTCCCCCTTCTACATTGTGTATGGCCTGCATCCCCGCCCTCCCCTCCCTCTGGCAACCTCCTCCGAGGTCCCGGTGGCGGACGCACTGGTTCAAGACATGAAGGCCATCTGGTCCCAGACCCGTCAGTCTCTGCTCCGCGCCTCCGAGCGCATGAAGACTCAAGCGGACAAAAGAAGAATCCCCCCTCCGGTTTTCTCCCCAGGTGACAAGGTGTGGCTCTCGGCTAGATATGTCCGCCTTAAGATGCCTTTTCACAAACTGGGACCCTGTTTCCTGGGACCCTTTGAGGTCATCAGCCGCATCAACCCGGTGTCCTAAAAAACTCCGGCTCCCTCCTACTATGAAGAATCCCCAACTAGTTTCATGTCTCCTTACTGAAACCCCAGGTCCTTAATCGCTTTTCCCGGAAGGCTGTTCCTCCTCCGTCTGTGGCTGATGCGCCCAATGTCTTCGAGGTCAAAGAGATTCTGGGCATGAGGAGAACTAGAGAAAAAATATACTTTTTAGTGGACTGGAAGGGGCTCGGTCCTAAAGAGAGGTCTTGGGAGCCGGAGGAGAATATCTTGAACTGCAGCCTCATTCAGAGATTCCTCCTATCCAGTAAGAGAGGGGGGCCCAAGAGGGGGAGGTAAAAGGGGGGGGGGGTACTGTCACGCACGCCCCTGCGACCACTGTCCCGGGTTGCAGGCACATCTGTGCTCCTACACCTAGCGGAGCCCCGTCCCGCATGTCGGGTTCGGGGTCCGCTCACCCCTCCCCCCCCATCCCCGCCGGCGTTTACTTACCCGGCCACGCTCATGCTCAGCCTGTCTCTGTCTCCCGGCATGTGGCTCCACCCCTAAGGCGCGTGCGCCGGCAGTTTGAAGTTTAAAGGGGCAGTGCGCCGGTAATTGGTCATTGCCAGGTATTGCTCCTATTTTAGTCCGGCCCCTTCCTGGCGGCCTTTGCCGGATCCTTGGTGTATATCCAGTTGGAGAAAGCCTTCCTGTATTGTCTAGTCTGCCTATCCGTGTACCGTACTTCCAGCCTACGTTTACCGACCACGAACCTTGCCGCCAGTCCTGACCTCCTGCCTCTCTACATTTACGAACCTGAGCCGCCTGTCCTTGCCTCCTGCCTGTCCCCGACTATGAGCCTGCCTGCCGATTCCGTACCTCGCCTACCCTTGGCCGCCACCGCAGGCAAGCCCCGCCAATGGAAGTGACCTGGTGAACTCCCGCCGCAGCAAGACCATCCCGCTTTGCGGCGGGCTCTGGTGAATACCGGGACCTACTTAGATTCCACTCCCTGGTGTGGGCTTACACCAATCGCCTGTGGTGGTCCAGTGGATCCACCTCCAGACCGTTACAACTGTGTTCCAGTGAATAATGGAAGGGAAGATCTCTCCTTAGGGAGAGCACCTATATAGGTGTGTAGAGATTCAAAATTGCCTTTTTGCACTCTACGAAGCATCTGCATATCACAAGGCATTATGGGAAAGGAGCTGAGAAGCTCTAGCGCTCTCTTTTGGATGTAACAAATCCTCAATTTGCTTTTGACCCACTGGATCTTTGGAAAGCAAGAAGGGATTTTTTGCCAAGCCAGCATCACTCATCTGTAGATAGCCTGTTTCGGGGTTTTGCCCCTCGTCAGTACAGTACTAATAAAACTACAGTTCATCCCAAAAAAAAGTCCTCCTACTGTTCACTTGATGGAAAATTGTTATGGCTCTTGGAATGTCAACAAAACATTTTATAATGTGTTTTTGTCATTAAAAATTTAATGTTAACAAGGTAAAGGCCACAAATTATACTAAATTTAATGGTGATTTATTTTTTTTTCTTAAACCCAGATTTTCTCAGTTGTCTCTTATTAATCTGCTAAGTAAGTGCAAGCATAGGAAAACCACCAGTTCTAGGTATAATTACAACATTTATCAGAAAGAGGGACCATAAAGAAGTGTTAGCCTTCCCCAAAACACATTTTGGATCTAAAATTTTTAGCAAACCCAAAGTGTGCATTAATACATACTTTAGCACTATGTGGTATATATGTCAAGTTGTACATTATGCTAATTTAAACAACCTTTAAAGTGACAGGAAAGGTTTTCTATTGTTGAATAAATTGTTCACAGCTCTGGATACATTATGCATACAGCATTATCTCATTATACTTTCAGAAACATTTTCTACAGCGTTATAAACTTATATCTTCTGCAAGAACAATGAAGGCATTAACATGATCTATTTAAATAAATTGTACTGAAATAGCTGCAGTTATTTCCAAAGTTGATATTCGATATTTTAATGGAAACAAAGTAAGATCAATTTAGTAAATTAATTTAAATAATCATAAGTTAATATTGTCTGTAAACCACAACCTTTAAAAGTTTCAAATCACATTAGCATATTAAATGCTGCAGTCATTTTCATTGTAAAATGTACTTACCAAGTAAGAAGTGAAATGATGGTGATAAAGTCAGGGAATAATCCCTGTCCCATCAGTACTTAAAGAGATTATACTTGTTTCTTTGTGTAAGGTATTTCCTCCTTTTAAAAATAATCTAGACTATTATTTACAAACAAATTATTTTTGCTGTACACCCCCCCCCCCAAAAAAAAAAAAAAAAAAAAATCCCTGTAGATCGTTCTTTTTAAATTAAAGCGAACATGTCAGGTGGTTTATGTTGCCCTATCTGAGAGCAGTATATGATAAAGGGAGTAAAGCTAAGTTCCACAATATGTAGGTTTATATGATTTGGAGCAGCATTTGAGTAAAAAGCTGACAGGACTCCTAAGGGAGACAGTGACAGTTCTGCTTACCCTGATCACAACAGTAATTGACAGCAATCCTTGTGTTACAAGTGGCGGGCTGCGGGCGCACTCGTGTCTTCTCTGCCCCCCCACTCCGGGGACGAGTGGCGCCATGGTCCGCAGGTTGGGCCGCAGGTGCACTCGTTCCTCCGGGAGTAACTACTTACCAAGCCACGCTCCTGTGTCTTCACGTCCTTCTGTCAGCCATTCCCTAGGTGCGTGCGCGCCTGCTCATTGAGGTTTAATGGGGCAGCATGCCCGTAATTGGTTAACTGATGGCCGCTGACCCTATATAGCCGTGTCACCTCCTATACTTTCTCGCCGGATCTATTGTGCCTCGTGCCATAGAGAAAGCTGTTCAGAAGTGCGTTCTGTCAAGGTCATAAAGCGACAATGGATCTCCTGTTCCCACTACGGTACTCCAAATCAGTGTCTAAATGCACGGGCCGGCCAATGAAAGAAAGAATCAGACGCGTTGTTCTGGTCCAATCTGATCCATGCACTCCTTCCTTTATTCAGCGAGGCACACATAGTTATATGGGATGCAGTGGCGGGGGGCCTGCGCAGTGGGACAGTCCATAGGGAGGGCTTGAGCACAAAGTTCTCAATTGGATCAAAGTAGTTGACAGGAAGATGAAATTTCTGGTTGTATCATCATGCTTCTTGGAAACATGTAGTCGAAACTCAGCCGCTTGTTGGCAGGAGATATACATGCAATCGCCGCCATCTTGAATGCCTCAATTCAGCACAATCATCGTCCTCAAATGGATAACTGTATGGTCTTATAAGGAGAAAGCTTGGGATTTTTTTTATAAACAAACTTTAGCTTATGGAAACACACATGTACACATATTAGCATTAACCCTCACATTCCCCCCTAAAATGCCAAGCTTTCCTATACTCAAACTCTAATTTACATAGATTTAGCCTGTGGAGCTGCTCACACCGTGGGGGATGGGTTGGGGATTTCTTCTGAGGATTCGCAAGACCCTTTCTATCAAACAAAACCCCCCCTTCCTTCCCCAACCTCTTTCATGTGAGGGCTCCCCTTCTAACCCTAAATTAATTGTTATTCTTTTCATTTTCCTTTACTTATATG